>JAVXUO010001717.1:0-212432 GCA_033065855.1 Escallonia rubra | reverse complement strand
ACTTTACAACATTATCATATCTTTTTGCAAAAAAATTGCTAAACTTTTCTCTTGAGTTCGACTAAGAAGCTTTCTTTTTCTACGTGATTTGAAATGGAGGGAATAAAGTATCGATCAAGTACAATAAAAATAGTCATTAATCTAAACCATTTTCATGTAATAGCCCATTCTTGCAATTAAATTTGGCATACGGTTCCCATTTTTTGTCATCTAGAGTAAAAACATCGTACTTCTCAAGATTCCACGATAACTCGAGTCTTGGTCACTGGGATTCATGTACTCGTTTATCTATAGTAACTTACTGGTCATTCAAATCCCTGAAATTTCAAGATAGGCCACATAACAATCGAATATAATGTATGTAGGTCTCTTCTGGATTTTTCCACTAGTAATTAGAATCAAATTTGAGCTTCACTTTTACTTATTTAAACTCTATTTTTGTTGTTGAAGATCTCTCAAGTGTTGCTATGTAATCACTTTAGCGACAGTTATGGAGCTCAAATGCTTAAAATGGAGCTAAAGTTAAAAAAATATCATTTACTCGGCTATTTGTGTATATAAATTTTGGCTGCTACTTGAACTCTCAACATGGCGGTAATTAATTGTTGCTTTATATGTATAGTGTAATTTTTGTTAACACCTTCATCATCAACATTTTCTTAGCATCAATACGTAAATGTAATTGAATATTTTGCAATCAATAATTATTTCTATACAAGGAACCAGAGGCATATTCTTGTAACCCAGATAGTATGAACAAAATTTCACTTATATGTCTTCATACAAAAAAATAGGCATCTTCCTTTAATCCAAACAGTACAGAAATCACCTCGCTCAAAAGGCGCAGAGTTCTCTTTGTATTTTGTGCAATAATCAACTGTACATGGATTGACCATTGACGCGAAGAGATGGGTAGGAAACTTCTCGTCTCCATGGACCAGCTGAGTTAGATCTTTAAAGATTTTCTTGACCCTTTGTCTATACTAGTCAATTAATTGTGCACCCCTTTCTTCAATATATTCTTGTAAAAGAAGTCTCATCTTCCAATCCATCTCCTCAGGTTCAAACGGACCTTATCATACATCATTGCATACATCACAGTGTCCTGCTATGTTGACCCATATATATATGGGAGCTTAAGCAGTCATTTGCTTCATCCCTCAAACTTATCTCCACCCAAACTTGGCATAGCCATCACTGCTTAGTGTTCAGCATACTTCTTCGGCCATATTAATCATGGCAAAGAGTGATGTAAAGCTCCTGGGTTTTTGGGCAAGCCCATATGTGAATCGGGTTCAGATGGCCCTCAATGTCAAGTCCATTGACTACGAGTTTGTTGAAGAGAGATTCTTCCCCAAAAGTGAGCTCCTGCTTGGCTCCAACCCGGTTCACAAGAAGATCCCGGTCTTTTTCCATGGTGACAAGACCATCTGCGAGTCCCTTGTCATCGTTCAGTACATCGACGAGGAGTGGACTAATGGTCCCTCCATCCTCCCATCGGATCCCTACGATCGTGCCGTAGCCCGCTTTTGGGCTGCTTACCTTGATGAGAAGGTACGTTATTCTCCCTTGTATGTTAGTATTGTTGTTGAAGAATCATTGTATCAAATTTTGGTTGTAATGAGGAAGTTGTATGCAATATTTAGTGTTGATTTATAAGAAAAAACAATAGAAATGACATTAATAATTTAGTCAAAATGATATGGTTGAAGCTATGGCCTATCCTGGATCTAGAATATTTCACAAACTCTGTGAAACCATATTCAGAACACAAAAAAATATTTAAAACAATAAAAATATAAGCACACTCGTAAAGCATATATTGATATTTTTTTACTTATTTAGTGACACTCAAAATTATATATTCCTCTGAGTGCACCGGGCCCGGATATCGGGATGTGCACTTAGATCGTTTGAAATGAATAATATCAGTTGACAATAAAGTCAGCCGAAGATAAGCCTACGGTCCAAATTAAAAAAAAATAAAAGTGACAATAGTAGTATGAGAATTTAGGTCCAAACTTCATACAAGAGTAAGGGAAAAAAAACAGAGAAGGATGCATTTAAATAATGTACTCAACTTCATTAAGATTTATGTCTGCAAAGGATTAGATATTCCCCTCAGGTCTTTATTTTGTAATCCAAATCAATACAGTGGTTTCCAGCAGTGAGAGAGCTGCGATCGGCCCAAGGAGAAGAGGCAAAGGCAGCATTGATTGAGAAGATAGTTGAAGGGTTGGCATTGTTGGAGGAGGCATTTGCAGAATGTGGCGAAGGGAAGGCTTATTTTGGTGGGGATAGTATTGGGTACCTCGATATTGCATTCGGAAGCTTTTTAGGCTGGCTGAAGGTGGTAGAGATAATGGCAGACGTGAAGCTGCTTGATGAGGCTAAAATCCCCGGATTGGTTAGATGGGCAGTGAGATTTTCTTCAAATGATGTTGTCAAGGATGTCTTGCCTGAGCCTGAAAAGCTTATAGAGTTTTTCAAGATGTTTCAAGCCAGGGTCAAAGCTGCTGCAAAGTCGTAAACCAGCTTATGACGATTTTCCTACTATCCACCTTTCTGGGACATTTCATACTCCGTATTTGTTTAAGTTGTTGATTAGTCATGTGTCATTGACACCTTATAACTGCTTTAAACGTATCACGGACGATATCTTCCTTCTATCTATCTAAACAATTATACTTTATTTTAATTCGCAGTATATGTACCAACCACTATTGGGTTTTAACAAATAACTTATTTGTAGATTTTGGCATCGCTTAGAGTAATAATGTGCCATAGTGCACTGTGTACTAGAATCCGTCGGAGTCCGTATGCCTTTAGGCCATTTTCCGACTTTCGTTTTTTGGATTAGTCATGGAGCATATATTTGTGCCAGAAGCACAAAGTTAGGCCATTGACAACTTGTTTTTCTCATCAAAAAGTTTTCCTTCCTCTTTTCAATTTCTTTTTGCACAGAAAACATTGAACTAAAAAAAACAAGTCAAACTAAGAAGCCGAATAGAGCACACACTTTGTCCATGACGAAGGGGGTTATCCTAGGTGAAGTTTCAACCTATTTTGTAAGCATCGTTGGTCTTTAAATTCTTGTGAGAATCACGAAAGGCCATTCCCCTATATAGTATTCATATTTGCACCTGAATTATTGCAAAGTAACTCTTGTCAGTATACTAATTGGCCTTGTCTACAGAGGAGGTGATTCTTCTTGGTTACATCAAGCTCATTCTCAAACCGGATTCAGATCGTCCTCAACCTGAAATCTGTTTGTTACAAGTTTCTCAAAGAGACATAGGTTCCAAAAGTGAACTCCTGAAACCAAAACCCGGTCCACAAAAAGATCCCGGTTTTTTTTTCTTTCTTTCTATGAAGACATGATTATCTACGAGTCCCTTATCATTGTGCAGTATATGGATGAGGTGTGGACTAATGGTCCCTCCATCCTCCCATCTGATCCATTCGATCGTGCCTTAGCCTGCTTCTGGGCGGGTTATATGGACAACACGGTATGGTTCATCTTCCACCATTGTGGTGACTTTGTTAATCAAGAACTTATGCTACACTCAATCAATCTTAAGATTCTCAATAAACATTATTTCCATAGAACGGGTCAACTACGGCTAAAGCTTGAACATTTTGAGCTTTGGCAATTTACGTTTTGAGTTTTCGTGAGTTGCACGTGACGAGAATTAAGAGGTGATGCCAAGGAAGTGGGTTCTCAGTCGACATGGAAGTGCCACAAGCTGGAATGCATATACTCGGGCCGCCATGAACAGCTAGCTGACTTCATGGTAAGCGATGCGAGTTGACTTTTCAATCTCGTGCTCACACATGGGCTGTCATGAACAGCTGGCTTCACGGTAAGAGATGCCAGTGGACTTCTCTATCTCGTCTTCACACATGGAACACAGGTTTGTTGTTAACGTCTCTTTGATACAATTTGTTCATCTACTTGGAGAACAATAGCATACTTCTTCTCCCACGTGAAATCTTTGCGATTTGAGTGGGTAAACACACTTCTATTTTAGTAAGAAATGGTGTACAAAGACATTACAACTATCAGTGAAGATATCTAGAGAAAAATAGGTTGTAAGTGACGAGAAGTTCAGCTGGGGAAGATCCAGATAAATCCTAGAAACGTACAAATAAAAATAGGGTGATAATCTGTTTGATATCTTACTTGAGTGACAATCATGGAAATTGTTGCAAAGAATTGTGTGTAAAAACAATTTCGACTATTAATAGCATATAACACGATGGTAGTGGTGTTTGTTTCCGTTGACGACGATGGAGTTTTCTGCTAAGTGTTTTTATAAGGCATGTATGGCCTAAATAGGCACTAGGATTGTAACTTATGATTGCAATGCTAGGTTCAATGTGCTCGAAATAACATATGCTTATGGAAGACCGAAGATGCATTATGCCAAATCGCGTGCAAACAGATGAAGAATTTTTATTAGATGAAGTTATAGATCGGGTTGTTAGCTTAATATCCCAATCATGAACCTAGATCTCAGTACGGTAATGATGAGAATTTCAAAATTAGTGACGAACTTGAGCGCCATTGTATCACTTATGCAACTTCACTATTAAGCATCAATGCTATAACCGCATAGCTCTAATCTACAAAAAGAATAATGCTTTTGGATCTTTTGTGGAGTACTACAATTAGAGAGTAATTTGGATAGCAGTAAATTTCAGGATACGTTGTATAGCTTAGTTATTCTTTCTTGTTCGATAAACTTTGACTTCTACCCGGATATTAGAAATATGTCTATAATTCATGTATAGCGACACCTATAGCGACAATTCTAAGTTTCTAGTGTTATTAAATCAACGTTTCAAAAGGTATAGAAGGATCATAAATAATTTCTGTATAAATAGCAGGCAAATATTTTCGTAGATTTGTGCTATAAGCTTTCTTACTCCCAAAACTATGCAGTGAAAAATGCTTCATCCATCCTTCTAAAGAAGTCTTATGCAAATTGTCTACAATTCCCTGAACAATTGGTCACTTCGACTCAGTTTTCCATGTAAATAAGCATCAATTGGCAGCAACAGAGAGAGTGCAACAGGATCAAGTAATTAGTAGTGTTTCTCCTCTTACTGAAATTCATCATAGTTCTATTTGACTTGGGAGGAAGAAGAGCGCATTGGTATATACACCTTTTCAGCAAACTCAAAGAGCTTCTCATTTTGGGGCATAACATCCTTAACAGCACCATCAGTACAAAACCTCTCAGCCCATCTGCACGGGTTAGGTGTCTTGGCTTCATCGAGCAACTTCAAGCTGTTAAACTTCTCACTCACCCTCAACCACCCCAAGAAGCAGCCCAAGGCCATGTTTAGGTACCCAATACAGTCTCCACCAAAGAAGGCCTTGCCTTTACTGCACTTGACAAAGGCATCCTCTAACAGAGACAGTGCTTTGTGGACTTCTTGTATCCCAGTTTTCTTCTCCTCTCGCTCTATACGCACTGTCCCGATTAAAGCAGGAAGCAGCTGGACAACCATGCATTGGAAGTTTGTTACACATTGGCATCAATTATGGTAACAAACTTGCTAAATGCTACATTGGAGAGAAAAGTCAAGGTGGCACCAAGTGGCATCACTCTGACCCTATTTTGAGAGACACCTTCATCATCTCTACTCGTGTCCCTCTCACTTCTCCCAGAAGTTTTTTTTTTTGGTAAAGGTCCCAGTGAGTTATTTCATTCCATTTCAACAAAATATGTACATAATTGTTCTCTGTTGCCTTCTCCCAGAAGTTTACAAGGTACAAGTTTCGTCAGAAACACAAAATTAAAGGAAACCAATTAACCAGAGGGAATTGTCCGTTTAGTGGTACTTTTGATGGAATTTTGAGCTACAACTCAAAGTGCCACTGCAGATTTCGCACTTTCTGCCAAAAGAGGGCTGTAGCAAAATGGCTGCAAAACTTGAGAGAGAGAGAAAGAGAGAGAGATTATACCTTATAAGCAGCCCAAAACCGAGCATCAGCCCGCTCACCATGACCAGACGGGATAATAGAAGGACCATTCGTCCATACCTCATCAATATATTCGAGGATGATGTGGGACTCACGAATCAGGTTGCCATTGTGGATCAGAACTGGAATTTTCTTGTAAATGGGGTTGGATTTGAGAAGGTGCTCACTCTTACCCGTCATTGCATCTTCAAGAAGCTCATACTCGATGGACTTCAACTTGAGGGCAATTTGGACTCGGTTGGCGTATGGGCTTGGCCATGCACCTAAAAGCTTGAGATTACTTGTTGGCATATCCCCAAAGTTCAAGTAGAAGATGCCATGCAAAAATTATGTATGAATGTGCCTTGATGGTGAATATAGATTATAGACAATGATCTGTTTGCATGAGCTGTGATGTGAAGAACGAGGATCTGATGCAAACATTACCTTTATTTAGGCCAAGTCAACTGGATGGTACAAAGAAGATGCTATTGTGATTCCTCAGCCAAGGCTCGGCAGACAAGACAAGGAATGCGCAAACACGGGAGCTCTGCTGTAATTTTGCTCTTTCACAAACTCTTATTGGTTGTTAGGGCTATGTGGTAAGGATTTTCCGTCCAATAATAAAACATACCAGCAACCAAATTTTGCCTTTTTGTGAGAATGGATGTAGAGAGAGAACAAAACTACGTACGTGTATTGAGCATTTCCCAGTGGGACGATACTTCCTAGAATCCTTAGGATACCTCTTGGTAGAAAATGGGCTAGGAAACTGGAAAAAGGGACGCTGAAAAAACTGGAAAGTGAACAGAAAACAGAAAGGAAAAAGGACAGAATAAAGGAGTATTATTATTTTCCACAGCATCACAGTAGAACATAATACTGGAGTAGGTCATACCGATCAATACTCATTCGGATACATTTCTGGCTTAGGACAAAAGGTAAAACAATTCTAAGAAAAACATGCTTCCTCTACTACTCACTCTAACTGAGGACTTGATCAGATAGTAGATGTGGATTCAATTGGAAGGAGGGGCTTTGAATTTTGCCATGAGTATCTTCGCAATCTCAGTGAGCTTGTCAGTTTCAGGCATGACATCCTTGACAGCACCATCAGCACAAAACTTCTCAGCCCATTTGCACAAACCAGGAGTTTTGTGTTCGTCAAGAAATTTGACCTTGTTCATCTTCTCCGTGACTCTTAGCCATCCCAAGAAGCATCCCAATGCAATGTCGAGGTATCCAATTTTATCTCCACTGAAAAAATCCTTCCCTTTGCTGCATTTTGAGTATGCATCTTCCAGCAACACTAGCCCGTCGGACACTTGCTCTATCGCCACTTTCCTTGCTTCCGCTCCCTCGGCTCTTCTCATGCCGCTCAGGGCAGGAAACCACTGCATCACCCGTTTGATAGCATTGTTAAACCATTTACACAAAAAGAGAAATACCCATTGGATTTGGGCATGTTGATTCCCAATTCATCCCTTGAGTCAATTTCGAAACAAAAATCTTAAAATTGAAAGTGCAACTGTCACAAATAAGTTATCTGCGCTTCAGAATCTGAACATTGTACATTCATCACACATCGTTCTATGTACTATGCTTTCGCGACTCTAAGATGGAAGTGCCATCGTAGAGATGTGACAAGGACAGTAAACGTCGCCAAAACTGGCTAGTCCGGTTGCCGGAACAGATTCTCTATCTTTCAGAGCAATGTTTGGTTTGAGCCGATTGTAGGCCTCGTACTAAAACTTTTGAGAGTGTACACCGCTTTGGCATTTGGACTGGCTTAATCTATTCGACCATTGTTGCTTAAGATCATGGTCACTAATATTTACTAACCATAAGTTGTCATTCACCACAAAAATATAAACGCGGAAGTAGGAATGTTCTACATCCTTGGCGACAAATCTAAAGAACAATTTTTTATTCCGAACGTAATTAGAGATCGTATTTGCCACTAAGTGGGGAGGTTTTAGGGATCTTCCTCAACCAATTTTTCCAAAATTTAAAACTTGTCAAGAATCGTACCTTATCGTCGATATATGCTGCCCAGAAGCGCGCAACAGCGCGCTCGTAAGGATCTGAAGGGAGAATGGAAGGGCCCGAAGCCCACACCTCATCGATGTACTGGACGATGACAAGCGATTCGCAGACGGGCTTGTCGGCGTGGATGAGGACCGGGATTTTCTTGTGCACCGGATTGGACTTGAGCAGCAGCTCGCTCTTGGCTCCGAATGTCTCTTCCAGGAACTCGTAGTCCACGGACTTGATGTTGAGCGCGATTCGAGCCCGCATCACGAACGGGCTCGGCCACGCACCCAGAACCTTCACATCTTTGCCTGCCATGATCCAAGTAGAGGGTAGTTTGCGATTACAGCGATCTTAAGGTTGAAGACGAAGAGTGCACTCTTGAGTTTTAAGTAGATGGCGAGTGAAGAAGGGTAGGTTTCGTGTGTGTGTGTGATCTTGCCGGGGAGGTAGGTATAAACAATGACGGATGGTCGGCTTCACAATAAATGGTTATGGTTATGGCCACTGACCATTTCTGCCTTGTGTTCACACATGGAACATGGGATCCCGTTGTTGAATTTGGTATTTTTGAAAACTCAATTTGAAAATTAAGCAAACAAGAAAAGCGAAAACAACGTAAAAGTAGTAGTGACCGAACATATCATTCACGTTTTCTTTATTATACGATTTTTCGTGTTTATGTCTTACACAATTACATGATTTACAAAATAAATGTAGACGCGGCAGATATATATAACTCGATATTGTTGCAACAAGTGCGCATGCATTTTATGTAACGAAAATTAAAAAATCTTATGATAATACTCCTCGTAATGACATGATAATAACCCTCAATTATCATACAACTAAGCTACATAGACAAAGGAAGATGACCATCTTATTCTAACCGAACTTAACCCATTTCTAAATTAGCATTAACTCGTAAGAAAGAGACTTCGTTAACCAATTTCAGCCCTTTGTATATGATGGACGGTGGGCCAGAACAGATGGAAAGTCGAGGGGTCCTTTAATGCAGTGAAAAGGATGGTAGGTAGGTGTTGTGGCTGAAATTTAAACATGTAAAGCCAAACTTGGCCAATGTTCAACACCCCTATGTCTATCTCTCTCCTTTGTTTCTTTGAGTATCAATGAGGACCTCAACTTCATTCAACAATCTTTAGTTGTTGTTTTAGAATTAGGACGTTTGCTTTTGTGGTTCAAGTGCCTTTAAACTTTGTTCTGATAATGCAATGTTGAAGTTCCTGTTGATATTCAAGCAAAATTAGACAAGATGGCATTTTGAGTCACTTTCTTTCTAGCAGTTTCAGTTTTGGGGCTAGGTTCCTCTGGCGCTGGCAAATAAGGCAATCTCCACACTCCTAGTCTGTCTTTGTTAGTTTGGCATTTCGTAGTTGGTACCTACGATAAAATGCCTAATATTGGAAAGTTCATTTTAGATGCTAGAAAGGGTTTTATAATTTAAGTTTCCTATTTTTCGTTTACCTGTTGTCGATAACCTGGTCCCTAAAAACCAAGACCTCCATTTCTTATATCACTAAATCCTTGAGATATGAAGCCACGAAGGGTATGTCTCTGTCTCACAAGCGCAATCTCTACGAGTTCGAATGACTTCAGATCATGTGGATTCTGTAGAATTGCTTAAACAATTTCACCTGGTCGAGTTTGCTTTTTATCTGCAATTTTGAGTTTAGTAAAACAGTTTCAACTCCGCCAATGAAAGAAGCCTAAAAAAAATATATGACGAGCGAATTGTCATGTCATCCATAACGTGGCTTGTTCATCATGAAAGCCCAACTCGTGTTTCCAAGGTTCAAATTTGCGTATTTTCTGGTGTCTAGACGTGACAATTCTACATTTTCAAACAACATCAAAAATGTAGTCCCACTCGTTTTTATTGTTCTTCGATCACTTAAACCATTGAATAAAATATAACATTCTAATTCCGTCGTCAACAAGTGATTACAAGATAGGAACCACAAAAATAAAGGTTGATAATTTACACCAGATGTAGGTCATACACCGATAAACCGGTGCGCTCTCAAAGTTCTTGGACATCTCATGTTCTTATTTTAGGCCCGCTTTGCCATTCCCTTTTATATTGTAGGGTATATTTACACAATTACACCCCTAGCTAATGCTTATTGGGAGTTTTTTTTTTCTTTTTTTTTTGAAATGGGATCATTTATTAACTCAATAGTTTATCCAGGGCTACAATATCAGATAAACAGGGAGGGTATTCCTCCAACCAGACTCTATGCTCATGCAATTCTTTTGCTAACACTGCCAACATGTCAGCAGCTTTGTTTGCATCCTGTTTGACATGGTGGAAACTATACATTTGTAAATCGTTTTTCTCAACTTCCGCATCATGTAGGATCAATCCAAACTCTGAAAGATCTATATTCTTACCGTTCAAGACTTGCATTACTTCAAAACTATCCCCTTCTAGCATAATTGAAAAGAAACCTATTTCCCTCGCTAGTCGCATCCTTTCAACTGCCGCTGTGGCTTCCACCAGTCTTGCTGTACTTGCATTTAGCACTGGTTGTGCACTAGATGCCATGACTTCCCCATCCTTATTTCTGATAATAATTCCAACTCCCCCTCTTCCAGTTTTTGCGTCAAAACTCCCATCAATATTTTACCTTGTATAAATTGCAAGGAGGTCGTTTCCATATAGTAGGGGTTGGTATTGTTACCTCCACATGAACTCTACCCAAGGCTGCATGATACTCATCCAAATATGACGAGGCCTTTTCGTAAAGAGATCAAGGCTCCCCACGAGATTCGACGTGGGCTACTAGATTTCTATGATGCCACACTAACCAAATCATCACGCATCATATAGAAAAATTGCATGTATCGGCTGTTGAATGCATGTGCTCAAACCATAGGCAGAAATTTGAACCGCTAAATTGCTCGGCACTTGCATAAAACTATTCCCATAGTGAATTTACCCACTTACAGTCCCGAAAAATGTGCATGCTCGTCTCTACATCCTTGCCACATAGTGGGCACTCCAAATTAACCTGGCAACCATGATTTCTCAAATTGAATCGGGTTGGTAATGCATTTATGCAAGCCCGCCAGAGCATTACCTTTATTTTGTTTGGAATCTTGAGTCCCCATAGGATCTTCCAATTTTTTTCCGCACGCTGTCCGTCTGATACATCTCCCCTGCTCTTGTTATTTATCTTGTGCATTGCTTGGAGATACAGGTGATACGCCGACTTTACTGTAAAAATTCCCCTTTTTCCGTAATGCCAAATTAGATGATCCTCTTGAGGATAAGCTGGAAGTGGTATGTTGCAGACATCTTCTACTTCTGACTGTAAAAGGAGTGTTTTGATAGTATTTACCTTCCAAGACATATTGTCATGATCAACTAACCTGCAACTTTCATTTCTGGGCTTGCACCACTCATAAGAGAATAAGGCTTGAAAGTGGTTGGTCTTGGGAGCCAACGATCCCTCCACACCTTAACTTCAGTGCCATTTCCAATGCGCCATCTAGTAACCATTTCTAAAATGCACTTTGCCGACCAAATGCTTCACTAAAGGTAGGATGGGTTCTTACCCAATTCTGCGTCCAAAAAGTTGGCATCTGGAAAATATTTAGCTTTCCGACCAAATGCTTCGCTAAAGGTAGGATGGGTTCTTACCCAATTCTGCGTCCAAAAAGTTGGCATCTGGAAAATATTTAGCTTTGTAAACTTTCGCCGCCAAGGAAGAATCGCCGCCAAGGAAGAAGGATTGTTAATGAAACGCCATTTTGGCGAGTAATGCTTATTGGGAGTTAATTACCCAAAAAAAAGTTGGCTGTATACTACATCTTGAGTGAAGCCCAATGGGCTGTCACTGCAATTCTGGATCTGCTAAGGAATGGGCTTTACTCAAAGCAAGATTTGGTCCATTTTTTAGCAAAACTCTGCAGAAAGCACGTTGGAAAAACAAAATGCTTGCACCAGCCGGGAATCGAACCCGGGTCTGTACCGTGGCAGGGTACTATTCTACCACTAGACCACTGGTGCTTTCTTTCAAGAATCTCCTATGCAAAATTTTCACTCCCATTCTCTCTCCCCCCTCCCTCTGCATATCTTCCTCTGCATCTACAGTCTCTCTGTAATATCTTATTTACAATTGAATATGTTTTGAATGATTAAAGTATCAACGATTAACAAGATCTGGTAACATGCTTGATCTGCACCTTCCTCGACTATTGCACCAAATTGTCACGAAAAATGAACACGACTGCTAAAAAGTGACGACCTTCTATCTTTAGCCACGATTTGAGACGTTGGGTTTTAACATTGTTATGCCTAGCTGCCCACTTCTTAGTTATCTTAAGGAATCATTATGATAAATAATCAGTGCATTTAATGCCATCAGCTTATTTTTTATTGGACATAATCTCACTGACCATATCTTTGAAACTGATGTGACCAGAGGTGGGTTTGAATTGTTTGCCACTTCCATACAACTTTGCTCAGCAGTCAAAAGGCTTTAACAAAATTGACCCAACTTTTGTATTTACTAATGTTATGAGGCTGCATCAGTGCTTACCTTCCTAGCCACTCACATCCACTGAGATTTTTTGTACAAGTCAACCCAATTCTACGCTTGGGGCGACTTTTAGTGCCAAACTCCATATGTTCACTTATTATCTTTGGTTTCTGGTTGAGTGCATTGATCCCATGGAACTCAACTTTTCAAATGTGAAGAGTTCTTTTTGTTGAAAAGGGCCACCACGGGTGAAAGTTTCAACAGCTTCTGGAAGCCTGGTTATTTGAGCTTTGCCACTTTTTGGTCCAGAATTATCAATAAGCAGAATGCTGAGCTCTGTTTTGGGGAAAGACCTTGTACTGATTCTGTTGTTGCATCTTGTCCTCTCTCTTTCTCTGTAAAGATGGAAGATGTTCTCAGCTTTTTCCTCTTGTCTTGTCTCTTGCTGTTGTTTCCATATTCAGCTTCACTCCCATTATGCACTAACATGAGTGAGCATACCTCTCTCTAACACAACACAACACAACCCCCACCCCCCAAAATACACACCCACTTCGTATTATGAAGTTATTTTGCTGAATTTTGCTTCACTTGTTTGAATTTGAATTAGGGGCACCTGCAATACCAAAGAAGCCTCTTGCATTCTGTCCATACAATGGAAGTGTTTGCTGTGACTCAGCCAAAGATTTGCAACTGCAGAAGCAATTTGAAGCAATGAACATATCTGATGCAGCCTGTGCTTCTGCCTTGAAATCAATCCTCTGTGCTGTAAGTTGTCATATTTTTGATAATGCTGAAATATCTGTCATGGCTTGGACTTCAAATGTTGCTGGTAGCAAATACCCTTCCCTTTCACCTACTGGACAATCATATGGCATTTCATGAGTTAATCCAATTCTTTTCTTCGATAGTTGTTCCTATTTCACCTACTGGTAGCAAATACCCTTCCCTTTAACTCTTCGTTTTCGTTCTTAGTCAAGTTTGTAAAAAATCAAATCAGATGCTGGCCTCGGACTAATATTGTGCCAAAAGTTGGCTCTAATAAACAATGTAAACTTTGATAATGCAATCTGGCCTCTTAGACAAAACTTTGCTTCAACTTGATTGTGAAAATTTCATTATTTGCAGACATGTGATCAGTTCTCAGCAGAGTTATATAGGGTTGCATCAGGCCCCCGACCAGTTCCAGTTCTTTGCAACTCTACTGATTCAAGAAGTAGCTACTGTTCAACTGTATGGGATACTTGCCAAGATATCTCTATATCGAATTCCCCCTTTGCCCCTTCATTAAAGGGTAGTGCTGGAGTGACACAAAATTCCACCTTATCCAAGCTAACTGATTTCTGGCAGTCGAAAACTGATTTTTGTGATTCATTTGGTGGCGTATCCGATAAAGATTTCCTGTGCTTTGATGGGAAACCTATCTCACTTAACAAAACTGAAAATTTGCTTCCTCCGAAGGGCCTATGTCTCGAAAGAATCGGCAGTGGAGCTTACATCAATATGGTTGCTCATCCTGACGGATCCAACCGCGCCTTTTTCTCTAACCAACCTGGTAAAATTTGGTTGGCCACTGTTCCTGAACAAGACTCAGGGGAACCGTTGGGACTTGACGAGACTAGTCCTTTTGTAGATTTAACCGACGAAGTTCATTATGACACTACTTTTGGAATGATGGGATTGGCATTCCATCCGAACTTTGGACACAATGGCCGCTTCTTTGCTTCCTTTAATTGTGATAAAGTGAAGTCTCCTGGATGTACCGGAAGGTGTGCTTGTAACTCAGATGTGGATTGTGATCCTTCAAAGTTAAATTCCTCATCAAGCTCGGCTCTGCCATGTCAGTATCACACTGTAATTGCCGAGTTCACTGCTAATGGAACTGCATCAGAGCCTTCAATGGTAGACAACCACACTCTCTGTGTTCCTAAAAAGGAGAAGGCATTCAATTTTTTATGAACTCTCCAATAGCTTTTCCAAAATTTAAGAAACATGCTCGAATGTTTGTCAAAAATGTCAAAGGGGTCTCATTTAGGGACCAAGGGAATACTTTTCAGATTGGTTTCTGATTTCTGCTCTAACAGGTTTTTCTTGACTTCAACTTTATTCACAGGCAATGAAGGCTAAAGCCTCCGAAGTGAGAAGGATATTCATAATGGGTCTTCCATTTACAAACAATCATGCTGGCCAGATTCTTTTTGGTCCTGCAGATGGGTATCTATACTTAATGATGGGAGATGGTGGAAGCAGAGACGATCCTTTCAACTTTGCCCAAAATAAGAAGTCCTTGCTGGGAAAAATTTTGAGGATGGATGTTGATAACATACCAAGTGAGTACTGTACTCACAGTTTCACAAATTATGTCAATTGATAACTTTCTGGGCACATGCAGTGTAGATTCTTTACGATTCTGGTTCTCAAACGTGACGTTTACATGCCTGATGAATGAGTGTGTGTGTGTGTGAATTACATATGAAGTAAATGCTCTAACAACATGAGCTTCTAGAGGAATTGCTCGGAGGTCTTGCCATTCACAAAATTAAGCTTTTGGATGAATGGCTGGTCACGAGCATGAATCAAAATTCAGCTCATTAGAACTATGCCTCATCCATGTTGAAATATTTCACTCTTATTAGCGCTGCATGAACTTGTTACTACAATAAATCTTGTATTCAAGGTGAAACCTAGCAAATACGTAGTTGCGCTACAAAGCTTTGATGGCCATGCTTTTGGTGAATTTTTTCTCCATGGTATATATTTTTTGTTCGACATATTTTTCTTACTGATTAGTCACATCCCTTGCTCATTGCTTGTGTTTTTTTTTAGGTGACGAAGAAATGGTTAAATTAGGGTTATGGGGAAAGTACTCCATTCCTCCTAGTAATCCGTTTTCTGAAGATAATGATCTGCAGCCTGAGATCTGGGCCCGAGGACTGAGAAATCCTTGGCGTTGCAGCTTTGATGCAGAGAGGCCTTCCTACTTCGTCTGCGCAGATGTTGGGCAGGTTCAGATGACCTTACTTTTGGCTAACTTCATACACCTTTTTCTTCTGCATTTTACTATCAATGAACTAGTTCCAACTGATTTGGCAACCTAAATTATTTCTCTGCGATACAGAATTTTGTGTGCCAAAGTCCTCTTTCAAGAATTTCATGCCTCTGTTTTGCAATTCCAATGGAAACACTATGTTGTCTCCTTATAATACAAGTACGCTTGATATCTCTTTGCTCGCACCTTCCATACTCTCTTAAATTCTGCAGGACCGATATGAAGAGGTAAATGTTATTACCAAGGGTGGGAACTACGGATGGCCAGTTTATGAAGGTCCTCTTCTTTCTGATCCTCAGAGAGATTATGGAAGAAATACTTCTGCTGATTCCGTAGATCTCGTCTTCCCGATAATGGGTTATACCCATTCTGACATAAACAAAAAGGTAGGATCCGCGGCTATATCAGGAGGGTACTTCTATCGCTCCATGACTGATCCATGTATGGATGGCAGGTAATAGAAACCACAAACCTTCTCAGATTTTGTACATGAGAAAGCCAGATGAGTCTGCCAATCATCTCTAACCGTGATATTTTTTTATTTTCAGCTACTTGTATGCAGATTTATATGCCAGTACCCTATGGGCAGCTGCTGAAGACCCAAAGAACAGCGGGAACTTCACGACCGCTAGCATTCCTTTCAGTTGTGCTCGTGGCTCTCCGCTCGAATGCAGCTCTGTGCCAAATAGTCCTCTGGCTGCTCTACAATACGTATACTCCTTCGGAGAGGATAACAGGAAAGATGTCTATATCTTAGCAAGTAGTGGCGTGTACAGAGTAGTTCGTCCAAGTCGTTGCAATTTTACTTGCTCAAAGGAAAATGAGACAGCCATTCTGAATCCAAGTCCACCTCCTTCTCATGCAAACCCCATTATTGACCAATATATAAAGTTGGTAGTCTCTCTTTCTTCATTGTTGGTTTCGGTGGCCGTTGCCTTTGAATTCTGAGTTTTGTTGTAACGTAGGACCTAGTTCTGACAATGATTCTACTGTTTTGCACAAGCTGCTGCTTCTCCCTCCATGAACAAAGAGCTGTTTTCCTTTTCTTTTGTGGATGGCTATTACTTTTAGTCCCTTTGAGAACTTAGCTTTTGTTGATGTCCATCTTCCAAACATACATATATACCCCTTATAAAAGGATGAAATGCTAACTACACACAACTAATAGGTCTAACGATGGAAGTGGAAGCAGAAACTCGAATAATTGCATTAACATAACTCTCCGAAGAGGTTAAAAGTATTGGGTGGTCCGGAACTAATAGTCTCAACCATCTGAAACCGTTGAATATATTTAAAAATAGCCCTCACCTCCCTTCGCCCTTCCTCCCATCGCTACAATAGTTCCTAATTAAATGGTCAGAATCAATGGTCAAGACTGTTTTTGTTGACAGAAAAATTATCCTGTTGTCTTTCACAGAGGGAATGCTAACCATACCCTGAGATAGTAGTTATTTTAGCATATTCTTTACAATTTGCATTTTCCTGGCTCACTTCCTTTTCACATTTACGGAAATCAGGGAATTTAGGTACAACTTATCGCTATCTTAACCTGCCTCCGCTATCATTTGAGCAATGATCAGAACATTGTTTAAGCGGCGTCTGAATCAAATTTTTGGGACGAAGCAAAAGGGGAAGTGAAAAAACTGCTTACAGGTCTAAATAGGATTTAAAGATGTTTTCAAGCTTGTAGGGATTAATCTTGCGATACATGCCAAACTTTGTGCATACCATCCATAGAATATCAAACAAAAATCTGTAACACTTGTTAAACAAATGTAAAGCTCCCTGTGGAACAAAGTGAATCACACATGTTGAAGCAGTAATCTCTCTCCCCTCGTTTATCTGTCTCTTTATGAGAAGGGAACTCAACTTGATCAAATCTCCTGTAAAACAACCACATCAAGAGGATCTCAAGAAACCAAGACATGATGATCGCATGAGGTGGTATGATGCCATAGATATACATTTAATGCCCCTTCCAATTTCCAAACCAACTTCATTTACCTATGGCAGAAACTTCCCCCGTAAATGAATGTACTTCGGATTACGCAAGGGTATTTCAAGGACCAGCCTCTGTTTTTGGTCTTGGCTCAGCTCTGGAAAGCAAGTCCATGCTTTCGTGATGACACCTTTCTCTGCTTTTGCTTTATGCCACTCCAGGTCTGCACATATCTATAGGGAAAATGATTGCTGCATCAAGCCGGTGTGTAAAAGTAACTTGCACTTATAAGTTCAAACTCATTTCTTTTATCTGTTTCATATTACCTTAAGGAAACCAAAAAATGAAGAAAAAGCAGGGCTCATATTATGCACAATGAAGGTAACAGAGTGCAACCTACAAGTACGTAAACAAAGATTCTAGAGCAACAGCTTCATAAAGCACGCATGCACGCCTAAGTCAAGCACTTCCATCATGGCAGAAACAATAGGTAAAACTCATGACCAGACTACAACTTGGATGACTTACACAACACAAGCATCAGTCTCCAGCAGAATAATGTTCACACGCCATCATTTGAAGCCTTCTTAATCACCTGAAGACATAATAAGGGGAGAACAGGATACGCACTAATAAGGCTTTCTTATAGTTTGTTTTAAGGGTTTCTAATAGGGAGCTGGTGTGAAAAACTAATGGTAAAACTCATGACCCAACTACAAATTAGATGACTTAACGCAACACAAGCATCAGTCTCCAGCAGATTAATGTTCACACTTTCACACGCCATCATTTGAAGCCTTCTTAATCACCTGAAGCATAAAAGGAGAGAACAGCATACGCACTAACAGAAAAGTAGACAACTTGCAGCTTCTCCCCCCGAGCCTGCAGAATCCTTTTTCTGCACGAGGTATGGTCTTCTTTTCATCCCTGCATCAGCCTTCTGCATAGTACTAAGAGAACCCGATGAAATGATTTAGATAACAAAAGCCAATGGCAGCAATAAAGGTTGAGGAGAAAACTTAGCTTACACTATGTAACCAAAAAAAAGTAAAAAAACAAAGATTGCGACCGAGCAAAGAGAAGTTCCCATGTGACGCATCTTCGCCTGTATATCTATCTTTCCTTCTTTTCAGTTACTATGTTATGCTTTCATGTTGAGCCACCAATTTGTTAGCGCAAATGTAGTTGTGAATCCATTTATAGCATGGACCAATCTAAACTCAACAGAGAGATTGACCATCCTATAATTACAGAAATTAGGGTTCAAAGATATAGCTGAAAGAAAGTTGCACAAACAAGAAATAACGGATTATTGGCATGTGGCACAATTAAGGCCAAAAAAGAGGCTTCTTCAACCGGGTAGTTTTTCTAATAACAGAGAAGCCATACATATCATTGAGAGAACTTAGTTCCAGGGTTGACACTCTTTTAGCATAAAAAAGCTAAATATTTTCCCTAAAAGGAGTATAGAAAATATCTTTAAACACTTCTCCATCATCCGATATGAAAACAAGTTTTCGGAAAGAAGAGAAACTTAAGCTTTTCTTTACAACCAAATTGGCTCTTCTATATGGAACAACTCAAGAATCTCAATGATTAACTTACCATGAGCGCAGCAAGTAATCTGGTGAGAATTGGATCTCTGCTGCTGCTACATTGTACTTTTTCAAATTCGAGATATCCTATGGAAGAAAAAAGAGACATTTTCATGAGCAACAAGACTTTCAAGAGAAAAAAGAGACATTTTCCTGAGCAACAAGACTGTCACAGTTTATCAACATCTCTAAGCCTCTGGGATCCAATTAATTATGCAGTTCAGGAAAAAAAATCGTGTGTTCGTGTTTGTGTGCATGAGTGTGTGCGATTGTGACTGTGTGTTTGAGTGTGTGTGTGTGTGTGAGAGAGAGAGAGAGAGAGACAGAGAAGAGACATAAGACATATCCAACTTTTAATGCCAGATGGCTCTAAGCTAACTAAGTTTGAACACGAATAAGGAAACAACGCATACGGAACTATAAGAGATGACCGTGGGAAAAGACTGGCATTAGCAAATTGAACAAAAAACAGTCCTCTCGGGCACGATAAGAGAATTTCTTGAAGATGGACTTCTGAATGCACATCTCCCCTTCCTTTTGCAGCACCTTGTGCAGCTGCTTTCCTTCTCCATTTTCCCCCCATTTTGAGTATCTTGTATAAGTAAATAGTGTCATTCGTGTTTAACATTTATGATCATATGTTTTTTCTTTTTTCTTTTTTTGGGTACCTTCTAATGAGCTACTACTTTCTTTCCCATGATCAACAAATTGCACCAATACTCCAAAAGGATAAGTAGCATGCTATAAATCCTATTTTGCCAAGTACTGTTTATGCAAAAAAAGAAAAAAAGTTATCTTGCATTTTTTATTATCAATGTGGAGCTCCTGTCAATTAGTGGAAGGACGTGTAGTAAGGAAGAAACTTACAAAACTTAATGATCATACCCTCACCAAAATGGATATCATCCAACCCAAACTTTTTGATTCATTTTATTTACAGGCTTAACCTTATGTAGCACTATCGTGCATTGGTGCTTCTAGGTATCCTATGATATCCATCACCATTGCAATCAAACAGCGGCTAATAAATCAGTTACTACTCGTATATCATGAACACTCTACTAAGAGGAGCCTACTAAATTTGACACAAAAAAGGAGAACGTTTTACCATGATCTGCGAAGCAAGATCCTTTCGCCAGTATCCATAGCATCCCACTGAAGTATCTCAATCAAGTCAAGAGTTTGTATTAGTGGTCTTATCCGTGATACAATTTTCTATAGCTTCATCACATAAGTCAAGAGTCATGTCAAGATTCCCGTCATCATAGTTCATATCAACAAAAATGTTGTACAATTCTCTATCTGCAACCAAACCTTCCTTCCTCATCTCTTTGAACAGTTCCGTTGCTTCCACATATTTCTTCCTTTTAATAAAGCCCTTGATGAGCGCATTGTAGGACTCAACTGAGAGTTTAAACCCCTTCTCAATCATTTCTTTATGCAAAAACCAAGCCTCCTTCATATTTCTTGCTTTGGAATGCCCTCTTATTAGTATGTTGTAAGTGTTGTCATTTGGCATCACTCCTTGACCACGCATTCCCCTGTAAATTTCAGTTGTGGCATTCATATTTTTTGTTATGCAGTACTGCTTCATAAGAGAATTATAGGTCGTGGCATTTGGCATTATCCCCTTCTCCAACATCCATTTTAGCAGCCTCTCACCATCTTCTAGCATCCCTGCCATACAAAACCCGTTCATCAGAACATTAAATGTAACAACTGTTGGTTGAAGCCCTTTATCCAACATTTCACGTAGAAGCACGTGAGCCTTTGCCATTCCTCCTGATTTGCAGTAAGCATCCATTAGAGTTGTGTAAGTAAAAGCATCAGGATGTATCCCGGCTACTTCCATATCTTCTACTAGCTTTACTGCTTGTTCTATATTTCCTGCTTTACAGAGACCATTAACAAGTGAGTTGTAAGTACAAATATTCAGCTCAAGACCCTTTGCACACATCTCATGGAGAAGCTCATTCGCTGTATCTAATTCCCCTTGTTTACAAAGGCCATCAGCAAGTGCAGTATAAGTGACGACATTTGGCGTCAGTCCCCACTGAACCATCTGGTTGTGAACTGAAAAGGCCTTATCAATCTCACCTGTCTTGCAATAACCATCAATAAGCACTGTGTAAGTAACTTCATCTGGTTCCAACCCTCTGCTTAGCAGTCCATCAAATAGCTTATTTGCTTCCCCAATATTTCCAGTTTGACAAAGACCAAGTATAAGAGCAGTAAAGGTTATAATATCAGGGACAATGTTCTGACTTTGCATCATATTGAACAGCCTATACGCAGCTTTGACATCCCCGATCCTGCACAAACCATCGATAAGAGTTGTGTAGACTACAGCATCTGGATCTATCCCCTGGCACGTCATCTCCCTGAAGACCCTTTCTGCATCCACTCCTTTGCCAGTCTTGCACAGCAAAAGGATAATGCTGTTCAGAGTAAATGCGTTTGGCTTTAAACCCTTTATTTGCATGTCTTCTAATATCCTTAACATTGTTTGAAATTCCCCAGCATGACAATATCCATTTATTACAGTGCTATAACCTACGACATCAGAAACACAGCCCCGCAACTCCATTTGCAGAAGTAAATGATGAGCTTCTTTCATTCTCCCCATTTGACAAAGAGAGTGGATTGCTATATTATGTGATCTGGTGTTCCAACAAACACCCACTTGCAAAAAGTTGTTGAAGACCTCTAATACCATCTCATGCCCATCAGTATTATTTGATAGACGTGCAAGCAATAAGTTACATGAATCAACAGATATAAACAATCCATAATTTAATAGCTTACCGAAAAGGATTTTTGCTTCACTGAAAAACCCAACTTCGACAAGGACTTGAAAGAAAATGTCAAAGACATAAGAATTAGAACCCCAATCCTTGTAAGTGTATATCAACTTTTCAACAAAACGATCAAATGAAAGGCTAACATCTAGATTGGGTTTTGTCCAAAAATCACGAAGAAGTCTGTGAGCCATATCAGGATCCTTTGCAGCAGCGGCAATTTGAATGACGATACAACGGGCTTCCAGTGATGGGTCTCTGCGTAGGCACAACCAGTCAAAGAAGTCTAGAACTAGTTTGTAATCGTCTTTTATGTTCATAAGGACCCAAATAAAATGGTCAGGCCTAAATTTTGACTCAAAGGGTTTTAGAATGCGACGGAGTGGCTCACAACGACGTTGCTTAATGGTGGTGGAGACGTGATAGACAAGTTCAGACTCTCTAATTGTAGGACTTTTTGGTGAATAATCGGGAAAGGGTCGGGCAGTAGGTGAGCCGCAGGAAGATAGCCTACGCACCAAAGAATTTCTCAAGAAGAAAGAGAGGAATGGAAGAGGAGTTCTAGCGGAATCCAAGTGGGAGTAATAAGAGAATGCTTGACAATATTGCGCTGAAAATAGGATGGAACACCTCTTCATGTCTGTGAGAGAGTTCCATCAAAGCAGCTTCACGTTTTCCATGTTAGATAATGCAGTGGCTCTCCTCCATGTAGAAAACCAAGTCATACAGCCAAATTCGTCAGTTCATCGCCTGCATTAAAAAAGAAAATCTTATCTAACTTGAATCTAAAGATACATCTACACTCGGTAAGATTTGAGTGGACTCCTGCAACAAAATATAATTAAATCCACTTACGTGAAACAGCATTAGGATAGCTAAGCCGGTGGTATTTTCTATCGGATAGGCATGCAATTTTAGAAAGCAAAAGAATTGAAATGGGTATTCCATCATTTCGTCGGAATACGTCCTGTCTTTTCACCTTTCAGATGGATTCATTCACTATCCAGTTATGATGACTCCTCTTCTCTGAGGAGAGAAATCGGGGGTACAGACCAACCACATAAATAAGTTTTTTCACCTTCTAACTAAAGCTTCTACCAAGTGACACAAACTAAATCCAACTTCCACCATTGTCAGTACTTTATAACACAATACATCTGAAATCACACCTAATACTGCCCAAACAAAGACTTAAAAGCCAAGCTTTAACCTCAGTGCTAGAGGTGCAGTTCAAAAGCTAGAGCAACCAACGGTTAAATTCGCTTAACGCGTCAACAAAAACTATGTACCTCGTTTGAGTCCAAATAAGTGCAGCAAACAAGTAAAAACAAGCTCACATTAAACCTTCTTCGACCAAAGCTTACCTCTCCAATTTGCAAAAGCTAGCCTGGTTTACTTTTTCGGTAGTGAGCCGATTGACGTAACTAATCTGTCCTTCTATCCCGAAGTAGCACAGACACGGACACCGCGTCCGACACCAACACCGACCGGGACACCGGACACCGCAATTTCCAAAAAACCAGATTTTGGACACCGCTGAATTTTTTTTATATATTTTTATTATGTATATGTATAGTCATTAAATATCAAATACATTCTACATCTAAAACCGTAAACAATAATCATAACCACAAAACAAGCAACTCAAATAAAAGTCATACTTAAAATTTAAATGCAATATAGTACCAAAAAAAACACGGTAGATAACATAACAAAGTACTTCGCTACTCAACTCTTACTAAGTCATGCAAACAGGTAACAGAAACAGGGAAAGCGCCCTCTTCTTCACCGCAAACAGAAACAGGGTACTCTTGCAAAGTCATAAGAAATTACTTCACTACTTAACTCTTACAAAGTCAAAAAACTATTATCTTTTTCCTTCGATCAAGCCTCAAGGGCTCAATCTACATCAATATTGTCATTCGAATGTACCGAAACGAGAGAGAGATGAGAGAATGAACGAGACCTCATTAAAGAAGGAAAAAAGAAATAGATGAGAGAGAAAGACGAAGGTACCTGTTGCTGGAATCCGGAGACGGCGGCGAGATCCTCCGGCGACCAGTTTGAGTGGGTCGTCTGCTTCGTTCTCTTCTCTTGACGCCGCAGGAAGAAGACTCTGAAGACGACGGTCATGGGTCGATCTAATTACAGCTTCCTTAAAGTAAATTTCTAAAAGAGCCTTAATTGTCAATTATTACACACAAACCCCCAAAATGAGTGAAACAATTTATACTTTGGCCACATACATTTCAACACTTCGTCATAGATGAAATAGTATAAAGACCTAAGGTCTCACTTGGCTAAGACATGAACTGATTCAAGTATTGTAGCATTCTCCAAGCAATATAGTGAATATTATTCTTTCAAACTCCCGTTTTCCTTTGTTTATTTCATTTTCCTTTGTTCATTTACTCTTAACCCGAGGGATAGGCTGACTTAGCATGTAAACGAGGGCTTAATTTAGTTAAGTGCCGCACGGTCGACTTAGGGAAGTCTTTAATGCCGTGACAGGTGGTATTTCGAAATTTAAAAAAAAAAGGTCACCCGCTAAGAGGTGTCTGAAGGTGCCGGTGAGGTGTCGATAGGTATCAGACACCATACATCGCCCCATATGAAGTGTCGGTGCTTCCTAGTTCTATCCTCATCAAGTTGAGCTTCAACTTGTTATTATTTCACACTGAGCGAATACAAACCACTGTTTGCCACCATTCTTTACACCTCAAGTACGTTATATCACCAATGAATTTCTAGCCTTCAACATTTAAAATTCGATAAACAATCGAACTCTTTCCTTCCTAACTCAAAAAGGATTTCCCTTAAAATAACTAAAAACCTCCACACCCCACACTGAATTGGAAAAGCTGTCTTCTTTGAGGCATTTCATCTAGGAAAAATTGCGTAAAATACCCATGTGGTTTGGGGTAGTTACAAAAAGATCCCTCCCGTTACAAAAGTTACAAGAAAACACCTAAGGTTTAAAAAGTGTTACACCCGTCAAAAAAGTTATCCAAACTAACGGCATGTGATGCTCACGCTCCTAAAGAGTGCGTTTGGTAGAGATTATTCTAACGAAATGACAAAAATGCCCTATATTTCTTCTTCCCTCGCCAAATCTTGATTTTCTTTCCTAATCCAATCAACCAAACCCTAACCGCCGCCACCTACCTCACCATAATCGCCGCGCCACCACCTGCTTCACCCGGATTTGTTTGCCGATTTTGGGTTCCACAGATTATTTTTGGCCGGACATCGTGGTGGTGAAAGGCCGGAGTTTAGGGATCTGCCCATGCCGGTCTCAGTCGCTCTTTTCCTCGCTCTAGTTAGCTTTGGCCGGCCAGAGCTTTGGCCATTTTTCCCCCCGTCTCTTTCCGTCCGTAATCGCCACCCCCGCCATGCCCCATCCACCACCATCACCACATATTTCTTCCCCCCACCCTCACCACCGCCGCCCATTTCTGCTGCCACCATCAACTCGAACCACTTGCGCCGTTGCCACCAGCCAGATCCGCAAACCATGAGCCTAGATCTACAATTCGGATCCACAACCCGTCAGTCCCTCCCTTTCCCCCTCTTCCCCTTTCTCTTCCATCCGGTCCCCTTTCTGTTGCTCACCTGTTTGCTCGCGCCGGCCCTAATAAGGGCTTGGGTTTGTGGCAAATAAAGGTAGTTTTTTCATTTGGACAATTTACAAGGGTATTTTGGACAAATTTTTTATTTCGTAACGAAAACCGTGGATTGTAACACTTTTTAAACCTTAGGTGTCTTCTTGCAATTTTTGTAACGGGAAGGGTCTTTTTGCAACTACCCCAAACCATAGGGGTATTTTACACAATTTTTCCCTTTCATCTAACTGCATGGTCGCTCTTTCTGTCAGGCATTATATTCAAACAATTAAATACCCTCCTCAAGCCTATATACATTCGACCCCAAAAAATTCAAACTAAATCGAATTAATGCAACAATCCCAAAAATTGCTTCTTGAGTTTGAATTGTGAAATTAAACCTTTGAAAGTGAAAAAAAAAAAAATTAAGTTCAATTCCATGAGCAGTATGCATAAAAAATTATGAGAATACAACATATGTGGATTAATCGAAAGGAGATTACCGATAGCTTCCGTCGAGCAATTCCACTATTGTGTTTATGGACGGCAAAAATATCAGGCCAATTTATTTTGTGTGATGGGTCGGGTTGAGCTAGAGCTACCTGACTTGACGGGCTATAATCCATTTTGTGTGGTTCTTTCAACGTAAAGACCAGGACATTTGCTTCGTGAAAGCCCATAAACTTTGTTTTGGTTAAAGCCGATTTGACCGTGGCAGCCAGAAATTAGTGAAATGAAAAAGGATCCAATTAATCCATTTCCTTTTGTCGCTAAAAAAGCTCAACATTCGTCACTAAAATACATAGTTGCAAAATTTGGTGAAAATGTATGTAAGATGGTAGGTATAGCACTTGCCTTATTTATTTCAACCGTAAGAAGTTGCATGCGATCTCTTTCTTACAACAAAATCTTGAGGCTCCATTTGGATATATTCATGGATTCAAAACGAAAGGATTTGAGAAAAGTAGATAGCAGGGAAGTAAGTTTGGTGGATCCTTGTGCAACCTAGTGGTATGGTTTTCTTTCCTGTCACGTCTGCAAGAAGTAAGTTTTCACGGTAGCAGGGAACTTTTAGTGTCTAAAGAGGCTCACATAAACCCGATAACTCAACTCGACTTTCAAACTTAAGTTAATAGGACGTAACTCCGTTCAAGTAAGTATCCCCAACTTTTTTTAGCACACTTACTTGATATGAGACCAACATAACTTTGCATGTGCAATTAAGCGTTCCTTTCTTGTTGAATGTTTACATGTCGATTAGAAAAAGAAAAAAGAAAGTGATGAATTTTTTTTTTTTTTGTGGTCATGCTCATAGTGGGGAAGATATAATTCAATGGTCGCCCAAATGCTGGTGTTTTTATTGATCTTTTTCTACTTGATCTCTCGTTGTCTAGATTTCATGAGTATAATATATTCCTTAAAAACTGGATTTTGTCGAAGAAGGCTCCCATTGTTTGCAATCTTATTTTGTTTCTTGATGACTTCTTTTTCTTAAAAGCAGGAAGATTCACAGAAAGAGTGAGTACTTCCGAAAGACCTGCTGAAATCTGAAGTCCTCTTGAGGTATCAAGATCGACCCTTGATGGGTTACATTTGGATACAAGTTATGTTCAAGTTACTTGGGCAGAGAGTGCAGTGAAGTACTTGTTAATCACCCGATCCCTCAAAAAAGGAATGTTTTTGAGTTTAAATATGTGGAAAGTTTATTGGTCACTATTTAAAAAAATTTATAGTTTTACTTAAGTTATCAAATCCTTCTAAAGTGGTCAACGTTCTCGCTTTCACTTTTACTCTACGATCTTAGGTTTTCATGATAAGATTCATGTCAACTTTGTCGCTTTTACGCTTTCGCTTTCACTCTCGTTTTTACTCTCGCTTTTACTTTTTCTCCCTTTAGAATAACTAGTGACTTATAAACTAAACTTTTATACTTTCACAAACTTTGTCGCTTTCACACTTTCGCTTTTGCTCTCACTTTTACTTTTTCTCTTTTTGGAATAACTAGTGACTAACTTGTAACTTTTACACTATGGTATCAAATTCATCAAATGTTTTACATTTTTTCCTGCAACATCGTTTTCATCAGTGACCATCACGATCCCTTGCACGTTTCGGTTGGATCTACAACATATTTCACATGATACAATTAACTAGGTACGTTTAGTTCTAGCTGGAGCATCATCTAACTAATGAGTCAAAGTGTATTATAAGTAACACAGAATATGGAGGGCAAATCCCCAGGTTAAGCAGATGCAGTGCCCAGATATATGAACCCACATGGTCTAGTTATACTAGCCCATAGCAGGGAGTAAATAACCAAACTACTCCATTGCTGCATAATAACTAAGGAAGGTTATCAGGATAGAACAGTGTCCTTTTATGATTCGCGAGTAATAAGTTGAATAAATGCAGTATCACTGTAGTACCAAGAAGTCAGCTTGGTGAAGTGAAATGACCAGAAAAATTTTGCATGTGGTGCAAGGATAAACTGCTTCCAACTTCCAAGTAATCACATTTGCGTATGGATTACAGGAAGGTGAAGCTGATTTATCAAAGACAGTTGAAGCTGTGCAGAATTAATGGGCGTTATATTTTGAAGGTATATAGCTATGGAAGGTGAACTACGAAGCAGTAATATTTGTGTAGAATGTGTTATACAGTATCGTTTAACTATTTGTAAAGTGTAATATTTTAGAAATGTAATGCTCCGAAGGGTGGAACAGCCACAAAATTCCAAAATCAGCAATGATATTGGAAATGTATTTTGTTCACTTTTTATTGCTGCTTGTATCTACTAGTTCTGAAGTGAATACTAGATAGGCTTGTCATACAGAGAACCCATTGAAGGTCATGTGGAGAACTGCTCTAAAGATTGTGGGGTACATGATATGCTCCCAGCATCACTAATAAATCAACTAAAGATGTTTAAGCAGCGGCTCTAATCATGATTAAGAGATCTTAGTGGGAAAGAATTGAACGGACGAGGCTAAATGTGCTTTCTTTTTGCTTGTTTCTTGGAGAAGTTTTTCTTGAATAGGTAGCATGACCATTAATTCAAAAAATATACTGAAACAGCTATTTAAATACATTGTTTCTATCAAAAGTTTGATGATGCCCAACATGGATTGCCGAGCCGAAAGAAGCGCCGAGAAAGCGACCTAAAGACCATGGGGCACGGAGAGAGTCTAGCTCTGATACCATGTTAAAGATTGGTGTCCAACTTAAAAGCAAACTCAAAATGAGCAGAAGTTCACTAAGTATAAGAACCGAAATCAATCTCTATGTATACTCGATCTGGGACTTTAAAACTTTCATGTTTAGTCAAACTTAACTTTAGCCCAGATGTGGAATTGCAACAACCACACAAGAATAAATTAACCTATAGATAAAGAGGGAGGTTTTATTATTAGTATGGGCGGGTCAGAGAAGCATCGTGCCATTAAAAGAAACTTGTTCTGATCCAGTCTTTACTATGTGATGGATCATCTTGTGCAGGATAAAATGGAAGTCAATATGATCCTTCTTTCAAAACGGTTTTGGATGAAAACTCTTGGCTTCTGAAACCAGCTTGTTCAGTAAAAAAGAATTAGGTAGCTCAGTTGATATGAATCACTGCTAAAGAAAACCAAAGAGAAAGGAATCCTGTGAATTCTTACCTCTCACACTCCCAACCTACTCAACTTGAGGGACTACAAGCTTTGGCACTGTAGCAGCTTTGGAGATGGCATCTTTAACATTAGGTGCATCTCATCACCATTGTACTTACTTTTGTAGATTAGAGTGCGTAGAATTTATTCTTTCACGCGCAATTTTGATCTGCTGCAGCAACCCCAGGGTGACCCCAGGATCAGATGCACGCACAAGCGCGCTTTTAGTAACAGGTTACAAAGTTTACTCAATTGATGAACCACGTTTCACAAAGAAATGCAGAACACTCGACGATTGTGCTTTTCTTTTTCTGTTTTCGTGCACTTGCATGTATTAATTTGCATTCAAATACAGTATGGAACCACAGCATTAATCTATGTAGAGATCAGAAAACCAGAAGCCACCAGTCTACCACCTAAAGTCACAAAACCGAAAGGGCAAACTACGTCACAAGCCCTCCCCATCCCCCATCCCAAAAAGAAGAGAAAAGAAAAAAAGAACTCCCTAAAGGGAAGACTTACCACTTGCACATCAATATAAATAACAGCAAACTTCACATACCACCTCCACTCTCCTCTGGTCCATGGCCAAAGCAATGAAGCTCAGGCATTTTCCAATCATCCAGCTCCCCTTAATTTCACTCATATTCCTTCCCTCCTTAATCTCATCCCAAACCTGCCAGAAAACTTGCGGCAAACTGTCTATTAGATACCCATTTGGCACCGGTCCTGGATGTGGCGATCCACGTTTCCAAAACCGCATAACTTGCAACCAACAAGAGCTCACCTTCACCACTCACACTGGAAGCTACCCCATCACTTCTATAGATTACGCTAACCAAGTCATATACATTACAGACCCCTCCATGTCAACCTGCTCCTGCACGAAGCCAAGCAAAGGCTTCGGCCTAGACTGGAACGCACCCTTCAGCTTCAACGATAACACTGTTTTTGCTCTGCTTGATTGCTCGACGACTTCTTCACCTATATACATGCCGAATGGTGGAAACTTAAACAACTCCACATCCCCTCTCTGTGATGCTCAGGGTGCATCAATTTGCAGCCTCCTCTATTCCTGCCAAGCTGTCAGCAGGCTTAATATCCCAATTTCTACGTGTTGTGTATACACACCAGTTGATCTTGGACCGTCATTTGAAATGGATTTACAGAAATTGAAGTGCAGTTCATATTCTGGGATAAACGGCTTCAATGGCCAGGAATTTAACCCCGGGAGTTGGAATTATGGCATGGGACTTAAGTATAAGTTCAACTACAACAATGATTATCCAACTCTATGTGCCAATTGCGAGAAGACTAATGGAGTCTGCGGGTATAGTGGACCTTACAATTCATTTGTTTGCAACTGTCCTGGTGGCATTAATACAACAGTCGGTTGTTATTTCGCTAACTCTTGGAGCAGTGCTTCCAGCGTTCTTCCATGGCAAACTTCTGGTAATCAACATATAGTTTCTCGCATAATTTCCTTACTTTCTATGTCTACAGTAATTTGATGTCCTAGTGTTTCATCAACTTGTGTTTGCAGGGGCTTTGTTTATCTGTCTATTGGCATGGTTTTTCGTGATGCTTTACGTGTAGTTGCATGCAAAAGATCGCTGGATGGAGTTCAGAACTTTGTAAGCAATTGCAGTGCCGATGTTTGGCTGGTTTCTTCATAAGATTTTTCAATTGCAATGCAGGAAGTTATTTTCTCCCGTGTTCGCTTGCTGTAGATTGTAAATGTAGTTGAATTTTAATAATGTCAAGAACTGCATATTTGTAATGCTCACTTGACTTGGAGGACCACTACTCGACTTGGATTAGTTAATGGTCTTATTGCGCCTTGCACAGAGGGCGTGCAAATGACCGCATTGATAAAGATTCGAAGCTTTTGGAACAAAATTGCGTCCAGCTTATAGTTTAGTTTGCATTCGCTCGCCTGCTTTTGCAAAACGCTTTGCGTTGTGGATTTGCCCCTATTACGAAATTGCATGTGAGGAACGGTCAGAGATCTTACAACTTCAGGAGTCTTAAGGCTGTATGCAGTGCTTATCTTGATCAGAGTACAAAAATGGGCCTCGTGCCTCTTTCCAACTCAAAGCGTATCGTTATAATCTAAGAATCCTTAGGAACTGGACGCTAAACAAGAGGAGGGGAGATCGCGAAATCGAACATTATTGGATGGAGAAAATAAGAGATCGGCCATAAAAAAACTCTAGCTCATACCTTTGATTCATCGGGTTGAGTTGGTGGGTCATCAGCTGAGTCGACTATGTGATCCAGCTTGTAAGTAGAGCATTTAGGCCTTGGGAAATTGATTGTTTACACGGTCAGGACCCCAGGAATGCTGCTTGGAATAGAACAAACAGGGTTCCTTCTTTTATGCGCTTCCACTCAGCAGGAATCACTTTCCATCGAAAATGTTCTTCCTTTGTCTCAATCCCATCATCAAGCCCCAAGTAGCGATGTAGAAAGCTTCTTTATACCAACTACTTATTCTGAAATCATCCATATCCCCACCTTGGCTGAAGGGATGAAGCAGAATAAAGCGGTCCGTTTGGAACCAATTCTTTTAGGATTTGGATTTCAGATTTGGAATTCAATTCACTTTTTTTTTATTTGGAACAAAAGAGAATTCAAATCACGGAATTCCAATTTTGTGTTTGGAGAACAGAGAAAATGGAAAGATAATAATTTTTTAGACAATTATATCATTGACTTACGATGAAAAATAAATTACGGTAAGTGGTTTCAAGTGTGCTAGTGCCACCACATGGTGGTGGTATCCGTGGTGGCAATAGTGGTGGCGGCAACGGTGGCAGTAGTGATGTTGGCGACGGTGATGGTGGTGGCGGCGGCGGCAATAGTGGTGGTGGCAGCATAGGTGATGGTGGTGACGGTGGTGGTGGTGGCATTATTGGTGGCTATGGTGACTGGCGTCGGTGATGGTGGTGGCGGCGGCGGCAATAGTGGTGGTGGCAGCAGTGGTGATGGTGGTGGCAGTAGTGGTGGTGATGGTGGTGGTGGTGGCATTATTGGTGGCTATGGTGACTCTGGCGGCAGTGATGGTGGTGGCGGCGGCGGCAATAGTGGTGGTGGCAGCAGTGGTGATGGTGGTGACAGTAGTGGTGGTGACGGTGGTGGTGGTGGTTGTGGTGGCAGTGGGGTGGTGGCGACGGTTGTGGTGGTAATAGTGGTGGTGGTAGTAGTGGTGGTGGTAGTAGTGGTGGCGACGGTGGTAGTTATGGCAGTACTGGCGGCGGTGGTGGTGGTGGTAGTGGTGGGGTTGCAGTGGCGGTGGTGGTGGCAGTAATGGTGACGGTGGCAATAGTGATGGCAGTGGTGGTGGTGATGTCAGTAGTGGCAGCGACAGTAGTAATTGTGGCACTACTAGCGGTGTTGGCGGTGATGGTATGGTAGTGGTGGTGGTTGTAGTGGTGGCTGTGGCTGTAGTGTTAGCGGTGGTTGTGGCGACAGTGGTAGTGGTGGTGGCAACGACGGTGATGGTGGCGACAATAGTGGTGGTGGTGGCGGTGGTAGTGGTGGTGCCGGTGGTGGTGGTGGCAGTAGTGGTGCCAGTGGTGGTAGTAAAAGTGGTGTGGCGGTAGCAGTAGTGGTGCCGGTGGTGGTAGTAAAAATGGTGTGGCGATAGCAGTAATAAAAATGGTGGTGGTTGGTTCATTGTTGGAGAGATCCAGAAAAAAGGGTAAGATAGGTAAATAATTACTTTTAATTCAAGTAAATCAAAATCTCATGAAATCCGACCATTTTTCATCGGATTTCACACTATAGAAGCAAATCCAGTCAAATCCCATGAAATCCAATTCCAATTCCTTTTTTTAATATTCCAAACAATAAAATTTGAAGATTTGAAATAAAATTTCATCAATTGCATAGTTCCAAACACACTCGTGAGTGCGCATAACACTACCATCAAGACACATCCTCAATTGTTGCTATGTACGTCAGTGCGTAAGTTCCCAAAAAATGCAAAGTAAGTTTGTCGCACGATACACAACAGCACGAATACTCTTCCATATACCCTAGATAAGAAAACCTTCACATAATCTTATCAACTTACCCTTTATCTACCACTCTAGCAATCTCCCTTGTACCTGCCTAAAAAAAGAACATGTCAAACTCCTCATTGCTATAAGCTTCAACCACAAACTACGGAAAGCAGGAGTGGGGCTATCATGTTATACTCAATCACAACAACGATACGGATCTGCTGCCATATCTTTTACCGCCTCTAATAGAGCAAGTGCACTGGCAAACGGACTACTAACTGTGCTGAAACGGTCTGAACAAAAAAGTTTGAAACACATAACTATTGCTACTAACTCGAACTTTTTAATCTCTCAGATGACGGACACTGATGATATATCCGATACGGTGGCACCGATATTTTATGATATCTGTCATTTTGCAGCTTATTTACACTTTTGCAATATCGACAGAGTTACAGTCTTGCAACTTAAAGAGGCCAAATTCCTAGCAGCTTTTGCATGTCAAGCCTGCATCAACGTCTATCAGGACTGGGTTACTGCGCATATGCTGCCATGAGCTCTCTCTCTCTCTCTCTTTCTCTTTTATTTACTCATAAATTTGCTAGAACTCTTCTATTCCGGTGCCACTTGTTTTGTTGTACTTGTCTTTATTTGTGTTTTTCTATGGCTTGTATTGCATGTTTGTACTTGTAAAGCCTCTGACAAACTCTTGTAATCTCTTTTATCAATGCAATTCTCATAATTATCAACAACAAAACAAAACAGCACGAATACTCTTGTAAAAGAAAAGATGAATGCCGCTAGAAAAATGGGGACTCGTACGTGGATAAAAAGATCTTCTTGATTTTCAGCAGTTACTGGATCAGGAAAAATAAATCACTTTTGAAGGACAAGCAACACTTAAACTAAAGAGCAGGCTCAGCCAAAGCAGTTTTAGGGGAACAAAAGACATAAACACGGCATGCACATGCAGAGCTGAAAACTTGAACTCGAGGCTGATGTATTGATTTGAATTTCTAGCAAAGGTTCTCTTTTCAAGATTACAAGAATAATGGGTCGTTTATGATCCCAGTATAATTCAGCAACCAACCTCGCTCTGCTATTATCTTTCAGCCACCAAATTCACAACACGGGGCCCCCAGAAAACGGGAATTTGAAGAACTACCAAGAAGAAAAGAAATGAACGACCCCAATCTCTCTAACTTTACCAATACTATGCATGTACAGACTGACAGCAAAACTTGTTTTCTTATCTTTCATCATCATCTAAGCCCTTTTCCCAAACTATTCAGGGTCGGCTGTGCTCTCATAATTCTGTCAAAATTTTGACTCTAGCTAGTAGCTAGCAAGATCTGTGCCATCTTCATAAAGAACACCATCCGCAATCGCCTAAATCTCGAGACGTTCTTGGTCATCTCATGTTGCAGCACTGGGGTTTGCCTTGACGGAGCAATTTGGACCAAAGGCAGATCATCTGCCTGGGAGATTGGTAATGTGCGGTATAATAATCTTCGATGCATCCAAATTGACAGAACTTCAAGCTGTGCAAATACTCAACCGGCCATGAACTATTGAACTGTTCTACCCACATCCCCATGCTCACGTCCTCCATCTTGAACAGCTGCACCGGTGTAAAATTAATTAACACACACATAAAAGGGAAAATCAAAACCACACACACAAGAACACAGACACAATTGCCTCCAGCAAACCACGAACCCACACAGTTTTACAAACGCAAGAGACGTACTCTCAACTTGTGTTTTTCGAACTCAGAAGCAATATGCTGAGCAATGTCAGATGACACAATATAACCAGGCCCATTCGCATAGGGTGGATAATCTTCTTCTGGCCATTCCTGAAATTCGCGAGAGGAAAAGAGGTGAGCAACAACTATTGATATGGATACGATAACCAAAAGAGTTGTGACTAATAGGAGCTTCATGGAGTAAACTAGGAAATGAACATCAATACTAGGTAATCTATGAGGTGAAGCTGTAAGGAGACACGACTTTGTGAAAAGGCTTTCCAAATCTTGCAGAATCATAGAAGGAAACTTATATATACCTCGTACGTCACCGCCCACTTTCCATGACGCAGAGGCTTGTGATGATAATTGATGTTTCCTACATACAGGCTTCTGCCACTCTTGACTGTCTTCACCTCCTTAATTACAGCATCTATCCTAACAAATGTGTCATCGTCACACTTCATAATATTCTTTGCGGCAACAGTCCTAACCTGTAATCGACAACATGCAAGATGAATGAATGATTACTGGGGAAAGAAGACGAAAGAAGTTGCCAATTTTGGTCTTACTCCAGCACTCACCCCATACTCGCAAATTGCAACAGTCTTCAGTACAACAAGGTCATAATTGTCCATGTAAGGCACTATAACTATGTCACCAAAAAAGTCGGCTTCTTTCTTCAGCTCCAGGTTTACTTCCTTTCTCTTGTGCTGTCCAAAAATGCACATGATATGAGCATCTAAAATCCAAGGCTTCTAACTTATTAAAGGGAACAAGTAAATGCTGCTTAAGCCAACTTTTACCAGTGCTACAAAAAAACGAGCCACAACGTTGGATGATTTTATTAATGGGTGCTGCATCCAAGACTTCCTAACTGCCATCCGCTCAGCAAAGTGGTTGCCTGCAGAAAGGATGCCAATAAAGAGCTCCACCGGCCTATTAGGAATAGATGGGGCCTTCCACTTGGTAGACATCTCCAGATGCCTCTGTGGAGCAAAATTTGGATGCGATGTGGGTAATGAAGCAGCAAATACAGAATGAACGTCAACATCCCCTTTGACTGATAGTCCAGTGGCATCCTCAAGGGTGTACCCCTGCCAAGAATGCAGGCATTTACAACAATCCTAACTCATCATAATCAACAACTAGAAGACATCAGGATGGTATACTCACAGTGCGATAAGGAAAAGAAGTAACATGTCTTCCATCTACATTGACATGATAACCTTCCAAGCCAGCACGTAGAGTAAGAACAAACAACTTCCCCTCTGCAAAAGGATATGGCCACTCAACTGTAACCTTCTTTGTCCGTCCTATCAGCCTGTTTAACCACCATAAGGCTTTTGACTCTTCTAAGCGATTATTATCACCACGAATCCACTTTTCACATTTCACCTGTCCATCAACTTTACAAACCAAACAGTCAGCATTAGATGTTGAGCACTCAACTTTAACACGAATATATGAGGTTTTATTCCACACCAGACTGGTGTATTCGAGCAATTCTAAGATGGAGGAAGAAATTTAAAGGAAATCAACGGAGATAATTAACTGGTCACTGTTGACTCCAAACTTTTCTCGTTGCTCACTTTCCACCAGTCGAGGATAAACAATTTTAGCTTTCACTGTAATTCAGGTAAAGCATAAGGAATTTTTTTTTTCATCCAATACGCTAGGCGCTAGCACAAAAAGCCCACAGTTATTCCTCTACCTAAGAAACAACAATTCCACAATAAACCTTGTCAGGGCTTGAAGACTGTAAAGCCATGCCCTTCACTGCTACTTCCACACCCAACCACAAACTCCTATCATTAAGGATACGCATTAGCACAAAATATATTACCAAAGATAGCGAGATTAGCCCGACCCTAGAATTCAACAATACATTTCATAGCACCAACAAGTTACTAGCAAGGAATGGAAGATCACATTCAAATAATCGACTAACTCACCAGTTTCTTCATCAGCCTTAGACTTCCACCCATCACACCGCAATGCTGACCCCCATTGCATCCGATAACAGCTGTTCTGCTCGATCACCGGCCTTCCGCTCCAGTCGCCCTTCACCCTCGGGTTAAAATGCAGTATCCGTGGCGGATCCTCCCCGTCCACCACCTTCAGCCCCTGCAGCTCCATCATAAACTGCGACACCATCACGCTGTCCTCCTCCTCCTTCACAAGCGCGATTTTCGGTTCGTGCTCCGGGTGAGCCCAATGCGGCTTCCCCACAACCGTTATGTGCGATCCCAATGTCAGCCCACATGGTATCACCATGACCCGACCCTTTGCCCGGAACTCCCTTCCCGATAAGGTAACCGAATTCGGGCAAGATTCCGACCGGTTATCCACCCTGTTACCCAACTCAACCCGGGCCTTACCCGACTCAATTTCCTCCCATAAAATTTTCCCCTTTACAAAAGCGTTCCTGACCATCTTATGGAGCTCCGAGAAGTCACTTTCACTGATGCTGTCAAATGCGGCGTCGTTGAACGCCAAGCCCGACACTTTCTTGAACTCGCGGGTTTTTCGCTCCGGTAGGTGTGAGGCGGAGACCCGAGCCGGGACATGTGGGTTTTCTTTGAAGGCCAAATCAAGCTGGGCGCCGACCCTGATGGGGAGCGAGTTGAGCGGGACAGTGGTCCCCAACCCGGTACCCGTTGTGAAAACCATGGGGATTTCGAAGCTCATCAACACTATGTAGAGGAACAGAATGCCCATCAGGATTTGAATCAGCCTGAGGCGACTCAGTGACACCAATGTGTCATACTTGGCCCTCTTCATTGCTCCCCAACAACAAAAAACCTCCCAAATTCTAGGGTCTGTCACAGATCAAGGCCCAAAGGCCCCAAACCCTAGAATTTGAAGGAAGGGGATAATGGGGGTTAGTTCATGAATATGAATTCTGCAAATATACGTATATACATAACTATATATACACGAAATATCATGTATGCCTGTGAACACAAAAGAGGTGGGGAAAGATTGCTACAATCTAGAAATGGTGCTTAAAAGGGAAATATGGTATGAGTGTAGATTCCATTTTTGAAATGGGATTTGTGGCCTGCCTGACTGGTGAGGGGTTGGACAATTTTCTACCAAAATTGGTGGCGGTTCTTGGATTTTACCTCCTATTTACCTATTTTCTTTGAATTTCCCTTATCAGAGCGATTCTAATTTGACTTTTTAACTAAATTCCCAACAAAAGATTCATTAGAATGTACTCGCCACCGTAACCTAATAAATTTTTACGAACTTTTGAAATATAATTCGTATATTTAAATATTAAGATATATACTTAATTACAATCTAACAAGTAAAGTTGTGTTTAAGTCAAAAGGAAAAAAAATCTACAACAGTTAAAGTCGTTTTTCGTGCATGACAGAAAAAAATCAATTTAATTCTTGCTTATAATATATGAACGCGGTTACGCATTTTGCTTAAACAGCAACTTCTCATTTATTGGCCCAATAAAATAGAGCATGTTATGATCTTTCTTCTTAACTCTTACTCGCATTAATGGCATATTTTGAACATTTAGTAGCATATTATATGATACCATATGGAAGTTATTGTAGAATTAAATGACAGGCGGTCATGGAGTGAAAAAACCAGAGTCTTCAGGTTGGTCTCTGTCAACCTAGTTTATGTCACCATTTTATGCCAAAAAAGTGTTTTATAGTAAGGTTTCGTGTGGACACATTAATGATTAAGACTGAATTGATGGGCATAAACCATATTAACATTTATTTGAATGGAGGGTCACTGGGTAGGAGGAGACCTTTGTCTGCCGTGGGGGACCAGTGGACCATGGTTGGTTGGTCCATTTTGGAAAGGAATGAGTGCTCACTCTTTGAAAATTAGTATTGTTGTGGGATTTAAGATTTGAGATTTGGAATTTTGAGGGCATGTTCCAATTCATAGTGCCCCACATGTCATGTCAACAACAAAAGATTAAGTATTTTCTATGGAAGAGTGAGTTGGCATTTAAAAAGTCCGTTTGAATTAGAGACCCGCTTTATTTTTTTTTACGCTGACATTATTTGGGAAATATGTTTCACCAAAATTAGAATGAAAGTGGCGAAAATAGGGCGTTCATATCAATTCAGTTCATTAAATTAAATTCGTTATTACAATTGCGTTGAGTCTAAACGCCTAAAAAGTTAATTTAATTAAAGTGAAAACGATTCCTTCCAATTGCGAGGCTAGTTAATGAAAAAATATTCTGTGATTCGATTTATTGAATTGTAGGAGGCTTATAGGACGAGATCCGTAGTTGCTTAAATATTTTTAGGTTTCAAAATCATGTAATATTTGCTAAACGTTAGCAATTTAATAAGGAAAGATTTTGGCTGCTATCCAAATTGTATGAAGACAGTTATAACTTCTCGTATAACGACAATTAATAGTCGTTAAATATTTTTAGTGACTTTTATTTACCGGCGCTAAAAAGTGCTACAAAGACTTGTTGCTGAAAGTATTAGCATAAATGCTACCAAATACAGGAAGTATTAATTATCTTTATGCATGGTATCTTCCTACAAGTAAGGCAGCAGCCATAATTTTTTCATTTAGTAGCGTATGAGAAGTCGGTGGCATGTTTGTTAATCAGTTTCAAAAGAACTAGTCCGCTTTAATTAAAGCAATGTACTGCTAAATCTGCACGTCGTACAACCATACAAAAAGATGTATTTGCTTCAAAAATCACCGTGGCATACTCAATGCGTGTGCAAAAATGAAATTAATAGTATAATTTTTTGTTTAAAAAAATCAAGCATCACGAATACGTGTTTGTTATCATATTCAGTAAAATGAATCTTAAATAACAGAAAAATAAGTTAGCCACACGTGTCTAAAAATAAGTTAGAAAAATATTATTATTGTATCAAACTTGACCTTTTAATTTTTTTTAACTATATTTTATGATGAATTTTAACTTGTAAAAACTAAACATATTTCTGTATGTAGTTACTTACCAATTAAGTTTTTTATTTTGGGTCATTTTTAAAAAAAAAATCTTAGAATACCACTTGTCACCATTTTAGGTTGATAGCTATGTAACATCAAAAATATGTTACACCAAACCAAGTTTTAACCGGTGTCGATGCAAAACCGAATTAGCTACATAATGTACAAATTATTCGCTGGTGGATCTGGGCCTCGTGTGACTTCCCTGGTGGATCCACAACAAAAGCCCGTTTGGGCACCATAAACCACATTCAAAAGCTTGTAAACGGGCCACGTGGATCAGGACATAATGGGCCAGTTGGCTATATGGAACCCTTGGCATGAGTTCTTAAATTAAATCCAAGTAGCCCATTTGCCCCAGGCCCAACCGTAGACATTTAATTTGTTTGGGGGTGAATAACAAAAATGGTCATTTGATCTATTGGAATAATATATATGTTATTTGTTTCAATGTAGTTCTTTATCTACCGTTCCGTGACGTGTTTTTCCTTTTCGTCAATTTTTGACCATCTAATGGTCAAAATAGAGGACATAACTGTAAAACAACATTTTTTTTTGGTGAAAGTCAGTTTATTAATTCCAAAGGATCATATGTACAACTTTGTTCTATAATATCTCTCACATGTCTACTCTTTATAGTATGAAATACAATATCCCTCTCATTTCAGTCCAATAGTATGCCTCTGTTTATTTCCCAATTTTCACAAAGTTGCATGTTAGTGCTTGAGGTTGGTTCTTGCTTCCAGCTTGTCACTCTCCACTGTAGCCAGTGTTGCATAACATCCTCTGTTGATTGAGCTTGTTGTGTGAAGACTCTATTGTTCCTTTCTTTCCATATCATGTACACAGCAACTGCAGTTCCTAGCTTCCTCAACTTAGTTTTGAAACTTTTACCTTTGAACTTTGTGGCTGCATAATCCAAGTATTGTTCCCATGAATTCCCTTTGATGTGTTATCCGCATCCTTGTCCAGACCTCCTGCCATATCTTCTTAGTAAATTCACATTCCCAGAATAAATGTTTTGTATCCTCCAAATGCTTGTTGCATAGGACACATGTATCATATGTTATGTAATTCCAGCTTTTAAGCTTGTGTTTTGTTCTTAGTCCTTCTTTACAAAGCATCCATAAAATACAAGCACATTTAGGAATATTGCATGTAAATCACACTAGTTTCCACCATGTCACACTTGCCTTCTTTGTTCTCATTGCATTCCAAGCTGATTTAACTGTAAACAGGCCATTGTTATTCTGATTCCACAAGATTTTGTCCTCCCTGTCTTCCTGAGGCAGTCTTATGCTTCTCATTCTTTCCTTCCATAAGCTGATAGCTACTGATCTGGTAGGAGGTAAAGCCCATTGATTGTTTACAATTATAGATTCCACCTTGCACTCTCCCCCTAAGCCTGAATCATAGATTATTCTATTGCCAAACTGATTTATTAGGCTTCCTTGGGGCATCCATCTGTCATACCATAACCACAACTGTAAAACAACATTGTGTCTTTGAGAAAAGAATAATGATAATTGGGTACCCAACTTGGCGAGTCAACTCACTAAGTCCGCCCACTGTTGGGTTTGTGCCCCCCCCCCCCCCCCCCGCGTACTTAAGGTGAAGGATCTTTGAGCGTTTATATGCACCTGCTCGGAGCGGGGCGTAAAATTAAATTAAATAAGAATAATTACATATGATTGCATTAAACCAATAAATTTGCATAAAAAATTTAAGAATATGGCAATATAATAAATTTTCTAACACTTGGAAAAAGTTCAAATCAAATGAGAAGTAGTTAACTCCATCATCCTCATCATTGATGATAGCCGAGGCAACAACGCTTTCTTAAAAGGAGTCATAAGTTTCAATTCCAATTGCAATAAAGATTCCTCCCCAACTTCATCTTCTTCAACAAGAAGGTGAACCATGAGTCGATTTACTTGAAGTGGTAGCCTTTTCTGATGAAGACCTTACATTTCTTGACGTTGACTTTGAGTGATAGTTCGTATCCGAGCCACCGAGGGGTCACTTTCAAACACATCATAATTTTCATCGACATCTTTATCAAATCTCCTAAGTACTCATTACTTTCACCCATTTTATGGGATCAGTGTGTGTATTGTCGCTTCAACGCTCCATTGTATTTCAGAAATATCAAATTGGTTAATTATAAAAGATTTGGGTTTTAGGTTTTTTTTTTTTCCCTGGGTTTGCAAAATTGATTATGATATTATGAATAAAACAATTAAAAACAATTGACGATTGAGATGATGCCATGGTGTCAATAATCAAAGACTCAATTTTTTTAGCTTTTATTTGAGCCTCTACCGTATCCAGCACCTTGTGCCTGGTCGCATGAGTGCGCAAGGCATGCGCCTCTTTGAATTGTTGTATCGTGGGTGGACTGCGCCCCAGCTATCAAGTTTAGTTTTGTTATTTATTCCTAGCAAATGTGCAGTACACTATACTAAATGCCTCTTCCATCACTAAAAAGTTATTGTGATTGAAGATCTGGATTCTGAGTCAATGCATGATGCATGTATGACTTTATATGACGAGCGAGCTTAAATAGTGGACACAAATTTGTGATACAAGGATGTGCTTAGGCTCGCCTTTGAATAATGTTGCCCTCTGGTTACCACCCCTTCCTCACTCCCGCCAAACACCCCCCCCCCCCCCCAGCCCCTCCCCCAACCCATCATCGTCACCTGCACTGCCGACCTCCATTAGCTTTAGAGATGGTCCAAGACGACAGGCGTGAAGCTGAGCTCGACACATTGTACGGGTTGGCTTTAGCAGTGGTAAGAGCCGCATCACCACGTACCACTTTTCACCACCTCAACCTCACCCTCTCTTAACCGGATCCATCACCACCTATCCACCATCGTCGATGTTAATGTTACAATGAGGGTAGTTAGTATGCAACGCCGGGGCTTAGAATGATGATTGTGGAGATGACATAAGTCAGAACGGGTCAAATCAGAGCAAAATGGCTCATTTTGGTTAACATTTGATTGATACTGGATTAATGGCACATTCGTCCAATAGTGATATTAACACTAACCTAAATTTGCCCTGAACACAACCTCAAGCTCGACTTTTTATCAAACAAGTACCGAGGAACGGCTAATTGATCTCCACTGAATGAACAAGAGCTTAAAAAAGCATTTCTATACTCGTAATGAATACAAGTCGAACTCGAAAACATCCAAAAGAAAAAGAACCCAAAGCCTGAAAACCCAGAGTACCTTTGAGACAAGGAATTTACGCAAACATAATCCGGAGAAAACTTGGATACAACAATGCTAGCAAGAAATGTCGTGGTACACTTACGGACAAGATGGAAGGAGTACGAGAACTTGACTAGCTATTATCAGTGAAAAACTGACCTCCGTCAAGTCACTGTATACCATTATCACATCTTTTCTACCACCATAAGTACGAAAATCGAACTGTCTTACTTTTCAAAGTTGAAAAGTGTGTCGATGACGATGATGAACCATCACGCCGTGTAAAACAAGGACATGTCTTGCTCTCTGACTAGTTCCACTTCCAGGATTGTCTAACGACTATCGAGCGTTCAATTTCTCACAGCTTAATCCCAACTATATAATTGATCCCCTACTCCTTACATATGCATTGCTTGTATCGTTTGTTATGCGGCTTCACTTGCTAATGAATCTTGTCATCTTCTGCATGTCCTCTGCTTGCTAATGATTTCTTCGATTTCTACCCTTTCGAAGTTTTATATATGATGCTCAGTGAAATTGTAGAGGTTTCTTTGGTAAAAAACTTTTGGCTAGAAACTTTTTATCATCGAAGTTACACTTCTAGTTTCTGTCATGCTTATTTTTTTTGCGTCTGAATGTGACTATGGATAACTAAAAATGTGGATCCAAATATGTAATCTACCAAGTTCAATTTCTTCTTGGTCTCATCAGAGATCAGAAAGTGGCTTCTATTGCCCTGTGTCGAGTAAGTTAAAAGTCTTCTGGCTCCATATATTGGAGCTCAAGTGTTACAAATTTGAACAACAAAAAAATGTAGAACATGATATGTGTGTGTGTGTGTGTGTCTCACAGAGAGAGAGAGAGAGAGAGAGAGAGAGAGAGAGAGAGAGAGAGAGAGAGAGAGAGAGAGATGCAGGAAAAAAACAATAGTTCATGTACTACCATGAGCGACAAAGGTTGTAAGTGAAAAACAAGCTCAAGATATACAAGCGACGGACAGAACTAAGAAGCATATTTGGGCACAACCCATGTTTTTTGGATTGGTAATTCCTCCTCCAAAAACAAGAAACTAGCCAACCAATCTATAGCTCTTTTCCAAGCCTCGGAGCCCGCCATTCTCATTGTTCTTAACTTCTTTTAGACTAACCCAATTTTGTTCCTATCCCAACTACCCTTTTTGCTCTTTTATATATAGACTCTAAGCTTGAAGAAAGTAAACTTCAAGAGTTTCCTCAGAAGAGCCATTCGGGTTAGCTTTTAGAACCCAACATGGCCATTACAACCTTCCCAACGGTCGAGAATTGCGCCTCGATCGGCCGTGAGAAGCACACCGTGGTTGCTGACATGGATGGAACCTTGCTTAAAGGGCGAAGCTCTTTCCCATACTTTGCCTTGATCGCTTTTGAAGTTGGTGGCATTTTAAGGCTATTTTTCTTGCTCTTGGCTTCACCAATTGTTGGCATCCTTTATTACTTTGTCTCCGAATCGGCTGGAATCCAAGTACTCATTTTCGCGACATTTTGTGGGATGAAAATATCGGACATTGAGTCTGTGGCACGTGCTGTCCTGCCCAAGTTTTACGCGACTGACCTCCACCCCGAGTCGTGGCGCGTGTTCTCCGCGTGCGGGAAACGTTGCGTTCTCACCGCGAATCCGAGGATTATGGTGGAAGCATTTTTGAAAGATTTTCTTGGAACTGATTTGGTTTTGGGGACTGAGATCGGGACTTATAAGGGTAGGGCGACCGGCCTCGTTCTTAAGCCTGGGGTACTTGTTGGCAATGACAAGGCTGGTGCTCTTCGTAAGGCTTTTGGAGAAACTCAACCGGAAATAGGGCTTGGAGATAGACATACTGATATTCCTTTCATGGAACTCTGCAAGGTTTGTAATCATAATCTACTTGTACATTGACTACTGATATTCCTTTCATGTAAAAATGCTTCCTTATTCCTTTTCTTCAATCTCATTGTTTCCGAATTTAACAAAAATTCTGGTAAAATATATGCAGGAAGGTTACATTGTGCCACCCAAACCAGAAGTTGAGGCCATAACCAATGACAAGCTCCCAAAGCCCATCGTCTTCCACGACGGCCGCCTCGTCCAGAAGCCAACCCCACTCATGGCACTTCTCATCATCCTATGGATCCCGATAGGCTTCCCTTTAGCCTGCCTGCGTATCGCCGCCGGATCGCTACTCCCCATGCAGTTAGTCTACTACGCTTTTTGGGCACTTGGCGTCCGTGTCACAGTAAAGGGCAACCCCCCTCCTCCGGTCAAGAAATCCAGTGGCGAGTCCGGTGTCCTCTTCATCTGCTCCCACCGCACCCTCCTAGACCCTATTTTCCTCTCCACCGCCCTCGGCCGCCCCATCCCCGCCGTGACATACTCCGTCTCCCGCCTCTCCGAGATCATTTCCCCGATCAAGACGGTTCGCCTTAGCCGCGACCGCGCCACGGACGCATCAATGATCAAAAAGCTTCTTGAAGAAGGTGACCTAGCAATATGCCCCGAGGGAACAACTTGTCGCGAGCCCTTCCTGCTCAGGTTCTCGGCCATGTTTGCTGAGCTGACCGACCACCTCGTACCCGTGGCCATGGTGAACCGGATGAGCATGTTTCATGGGACAACGGCACGAGGGTGGAAAGGAATGGACCCATTTTACTTCTTTATGAACCCTAGCCCCGCTTACGAAGTGAACTTCTTGAACAAGTTGCCCTTGGAGTTAACATGCAGCTCCGGTAAATCTAGTCATGAAGTGGCCAATTACATACAGAGGGTCATTGCGGCTACGCTTTCCTATGAGTGCACCAGCTTCACAAGGAAAGATAAATACCGGGCGCTTGCCGGAAACGATGGCACTGTGACGGAGAAGCCTCGGCTCAAGGCTAACAAGGTTATGGGATGCTAAGTTTATGCTAAACTTAAGTTTTGGTAAACGGTATTAAGATCAAATTGGTCATGTACCCTCTGAATATCTTTACTCACCCATTGTTATTAGGGTACGTACTTCTGCAATAAGGGAGTGAAAGTTTCAAGTGTGCTTCCAGATTATACGTGCATGTTTGCTCTAAAGAAGCAGCCAGCAGGGAATAAATGGTAGATTTTTGGCAAGTATCACCAACATTTGGCTTGTCCATACGCAAATACAACAGTTGTCCGCATTGTTATGCATGGCTTGCAGAGTTGCAGTTATAAACAAGAGAATCTAAGGGCAGGCTTGGGGTTTACCTGCTACAACAGGCAACAGCTCAGATGTTGATCTGGGGTTGTGTCGTTCAAATGCATCTGACGCAGGAACAGAGCAAGCCCTTGGATTTCTGCATGTTACGTTGTGGCTCAAACAAATAAGAATGCATGTTTTAAATTTATTATGGAGAACAAACTTTGGTTCCTACCCGAGTTGCACGAATCTCCTCAAACCTCGTGTATAGTGACAATTAATAATCGCTAAATATTTTTAGTGGCTATTTTCTAACACTTTTGGCGATAATTATTAACAGCACTTATTTAACGTCACTAAATAAATGTCACTGGAAACATTTAGAAACGATTGATTGTCGCTATATAGGGGTAGGAGGAAGATTCCTCCAACCAGAGTATCAGCCAATGTTTTTGCTATTATGGATAGAGTACACTTCTATTTTATGACGTTTGCTAAATTATCTCGGAATTTTGGTATCACTCTTATGGTATTGATGGAGCTAATATCGATCAATTAAAGGAAGCCACTGAGCTGACAAAGTTGCATCTCAGGCCCAAACAAAAGTCTACCAAAATTGGGTACATGAGAGCAATTTTATAGCAATCCTTGCCATCCTACTACTTATTACGTATTAAATTGTACTTGGGCGTCAATATTTATTTTGTGAGTCACTTTTTGCCGTGACCTAGTATATATATTTGCAACGCCTTGGCATAATCATGACTTAGTATTTTAATGTTATTCTCATATTTACCAATTGGAAAAAAAAAATAAACAAAATGTCGTCTATAATACTGATGATTACGTGTTGTATGTTGCATGCGCGCATAAAATATCGGTGAATTTTGACAAAAAAATCAGCAATTTCGAAATGAATTGTCAACCTACTTGAGTCACAAGATTGAAACACAACAGTTCCAATATGTTGCATGCGTCGAAGAGCTTCCCGTTGAAATGAAATTACTTCAGAGTCTTATAGTTTTGCGCCTAAAAGTCTTAATCGTTCGTAATTCTACTACTTTTCTTTTGTGGCGATTAACGTTATCCTTGTCTACAGATAGCTAAGGGGAAGCGTGAAATGCAAATAGTGCCGCTGTGACTCGTACGATAATCCTATGATTAAAATGACTGTCATTATAAATTTTAACGATAACAGCTAAATACTTTAATTAACAATAATTTTTTTTTATCTTATCGCCGTGGGTGATGTGCAAGCATTTTCGCCAAGTGCATTCCATTCCTAAAATTCAGCAACTGTCGTAACCTCCTCCTTATAAGGGGCACAGATCCACGTGAGAATGATGATGAATGAATTTGCCATTTCTGGTTCCTCTGATCTTCTTCCTCTGGCCGGTTCACTGGTTTTCTTTGTAAAATTGCCCAGTGTTTTCATACCAAAATTCCTCGAAAGAACCACAATCATCTGCCATAATTGCTGGGTCCATTACACGAATGGAACCGTCCAATCAAAGGGCCTCATTCTCGTCGAGCAAAGGAGACTCGGCCGATTTCGAGACCGAGCTGACGCTCAGTGACAGGCTCAAAGTCTTCAAATCCTCTCGCTTCGATCCCGAGGCCTACGTCTCCAATAGATGTCGCGGCATGAGCGAAAAGGTACGTAGCTCCTTGAAAACGGTAACGTTGCTCTAGCGTCAGCATTATTCTAATGAAGAGGAGTGCAGACGAATGTGCTTTGTATTAAGTGACTATTATGTAATTTTGGTACTTCTTTACTTTGATGAGGTTCCTCCATTTTGACAATGGTCAAGGAGCGAATGTTCAAATGCTTGAGTATGAGAAAGTAAACTAGCGTCTTAGAATAATTGTAAGGCGAGTGTCAACTATATTTGAACTTATCGGTCAAGAGTTAAGAATGCGCAAATAGTACTTGAACTCCGTGTACCAAGCTAGCGTATTGCAATAAAACAGAGCAGTTTTTCACATACTTTAGTATAAGAGAATTGATATTTTCGCTCCATTTTGACAATCTCACGTTTTGAGTGAGATTGTTGTTTCATTGATGTTACGTAGTGCATGATGCCGGATTCAATTTAATTGTGCATTGTTTCAGGAAATAAGGCACTTATGCTCTTACCTTGTGGATTTGAAGAAAGCTTCTGCAGAGGAAATGCGTAAAAGTGTCTATGCTAATTATTCAGCCTTCATACGGTATGCAGGACACATTTCATCTATTAAGCAATGACTTTCATAGTTTGTTCTATCTTACGTCTATCGTAAGTGTTGCATCATTTTACCTCACTCCTGGCAATAGCTAGAAAACTCTTTGCTTTTCTTGGGAGAATCTTATAGTACGTACCCTTTGTGTATCTACAACGTAAAGAGGTGCCAAATATAGTAGCAGCATCTAGTAAAGCCTTGATATGTAATCTTATCCATGCAACTGGGGATGGGCAATTTGTTTGTGATCAAAGAAGAGATATAATGGTAAACTTCAAACCAAAAGCTTAGGATATTGTTGTACTATCATGACATTAATGGCTTGGTTCTGATATTTGGTTGAGTTCTTTACTCGCTCTGTGAAGATGCAAAATTCTGGCCGGAGTAATTTAGTTTTAAAAGGATTACGCTTCTTTGCCAACATACCAATCCCTCAATACTAATTTTCACTTATTCTAGGAAATTGAGTCCCAGTTACGTTGTGACAAGGAGGGGCTGAAGCACCCCCTAACTTTTGGGGGAAAATTTATTTTTTTTCGGGAATCACACCGCGTCTCCGTTCCCGAGATCCCCAACTCTGACCAGATCAGGATCTACCGGCGACGCAACGACACCTCGACGGCGGCGATGAGATCTGGCCCCTCACTCCGCTCTTCGACTGCTACTCCGAGGTTTCAACCAGATCTGGCCCCTCATCCCCTGTCGGCGATGACTGGCGAGGCTCCATGGCCTGTGGGTCTTAACTGTTCAGTTCAAACTAGAGGTCCGTGAGTCAGTGAGTGGGTTTTTAATGTGTCATATATCATGTATGGGTCGTATACTGAGTGGGTCTTTAATGTGTCATGTATTATGTATGGGCGTATGCAGTCAAACCTTATTCAGCTGGACATTATCCCATTAAATGTTCAGTTCTTGCACCCAAAAAAAAAATTAAATATTCAGTTCAAACAAGATCTTTTTTGATTTTGTGCAATGTATATATTGTGCCTTGTGATTTATCAGTTATCACTTAACCAAAAATATTGTGCAATGTATAACCAGAGATATTGTGCAATGTATTATGTATGTGATATATTGAATTGTTTGACAAAAATATAAATGGATAATTGGATAAGGGTCTACACGGTTTTAGTTAACTTTGAATAATTAAGATTGACTGAAAAAATTATCGAAATATTTTACTATAAATCGTTATTATAGACATCCTATTAATCATACATTATTTGGACTTGTCATACTAGTCCTACTCTGAAAAAGTTTTATCTGTACATGATCCTTCATAACTTTTGACTGATTTTCCTTTTTTTGTGTTGTACTTGTAAAGAGTCTTTAATGACTCTCGTGAAACTTAATAATACTTTTTATGTGGTTTATAATTGCACTTTATTTTTAATATTATTTTAATAAAAAAAATTGGTGAATTCTATATAATTTTTGCACCCCCTGAAAAAAAAATCTGGTTCCGCCCGTACATGCCTCTCTTCGTCATAATTAGTTGATGCACAGTAAAGATAAGGCCAATGTGTTGTGTCTCGCATGCCACAGCTGGCAGAACCCCGCTGCACATTATGAGTGGTCTAAGCTATACACCAGCTTGTGTGCATAAGAACTTTAATCACCAAGTGATAAAAATATATTTCTGGCTATAACAACTTTTTCAGAGAACTAAACTGCTAATTGCATCATCCTTAGAGTAACTGATATTGTTTCCCCTTGTGATGAGAAGAAAGGGAACCGGAAATGTATCAAATTAAAAGCATGCAAATTTGCGCAGTATTTTGGAGGTTTCTCTGATGGATGCTTCTTGATACTCTATACGATTAGATTGAAGCAGTTTGTGAGGTAGATCCTGACCAAACTTTTGCCCACCATGAAAACATAGAGTTCCCTTTCCAAGTGCTTTTGACCAGCTGAAGCAAAACATCTGAAACCTTTCTTTTTTGTTTTTCTGAAAGGCCATTTTGTGAGAGGGTGACAACATTACTTTCAGGAAGGTGGGGGTCATTCTAAAATGAGTGGAATACCAAGGTTTTCACAATATAGCATTATATTGTTCTAGTGGAAAATTTCTGGAAAATAACATCAATGTTTGCAAACCTAGACTTACATGAACCTCTTTAATAGAAGGTATCGAAAATGAGTTGTCCGAAAATGATATGATTTTCTTTGGTACCTTTGCTGCTGCAGTTCATTGAAGGACGTTTGTTCTTTGGAAGAGAAGATGCATCTCTACTGCATAAAAAATCATGAATCTACTGCAGTGTATCTAGGATTTTGGTAGATTTGCAGAACTATCTTATATTTCTTTGATATGCAGCACATCAAGGGAGATATCTGATCTTGAGGGGCAGCTTATTTCCTTGAGAAACCTCCTATCTACACGGGCAGCTCTTATTAATGGCTTAGCTGATGGAGTTCATGTTGATTCCTTGTCCGCTGGTCCTGAACATTGGATGAACGAGGACAACTTTAATATGGAAGAACGAGAACCTTCGAAGATAGAAAAGTGGTTAGCACAATTTATGGAGACCCTTGAAGTTTTACTAGCAGAGAGGAGGGTAGATGAAGCTTTGGCCGCCCTTGACGAAGGAGAACATATAGCAGAAGAAGCTAATCACCGGAAAACTTTGACACCAACTGCATTTGTAGCATTGCAGACTACTATAACAGAACAAAGACAAAAACTAGCCAATCAGCTCGTGGAAGCTGCTTGTCAGCCTTCTACCAGTGGTGTTGAGCTCCGTTCAGCTGTACAGTCTCTTAAACAACTTGGTGATAGCCACCGTGCTCACACACTGCTGCTTCAATCACACCACCAGAAGTTGCAGCGTAATATTCAGGGGGTTCGCCCTTCAGGCACTTCATATGGAGTAGCATATTCTGCTGCCCTTTCACAGTTGATCTTTTCAACCATTGCACAGGCAGCAAGTGATTCATTAGCAATATTTGGCGAAGAACCTGCATATGCGTCTGAGCTAGTAACTTGGGCTGTCAAGCAAACTGAGACTTTCGCACTTCTTGTTAAGAGACACGTTCTAGCGTCACCAGCAGCTGCAGGGGGGCTAAGAGTTGTTGCTGAGTGCGTTCAAATTTGCATGGGTCACTGTTCTCTGTTGGAAGCTCGTGGACTGGCCCTTACTCCTGTCCTCTTAAGATTCTTCAGGCCTTGTGTTGAACAAGCGTTAACTTCCAACTTAAAGAGGATTGAACAAAGCACTGCCGCACTCGCTGCTGCAGATGATTGGTCACTCACTTATCCACCAGTTGGTGCACGCTCGCTGGGTACTTCACATCTCGGTAGCATGATTGTATCCCAGCCAAGGCTTTCAAGTAGCGGTCACAGATTCAGTACAATGGCTCAGGTGACTAATTGGTTGCCTCTCCTTAACGTCGTAGTGTTACATTATCATTGGTGAGCTGATTAGTTCTTATAACTGCATGGTAGTTGTATCTCGTTGTACAACAAGCCAGTACAGTACAGCTGTTATATGCTCAATAAGTAAGAGAATTTGCTTGTTGGTTTATTGCATTTAAGGGAAAGGAGAATTAAACTGGATTTACGTTTCAGTCGCACTGGAAATCTTTCAATCTGTTATTCTCTATATTGAATGTTCTTGAGCTTTTTATGCTTTGAAATTCTGTTTCAGGAAATTTGTGAGGATGTAGGCCCACTTGATAGCTTGCAGCTGGCCAATCAAGCATTGGAAGGCCTCTTACAAGTTTTTAACTCATATATCAATATGCTAATAAATGCATTGCCTGGCTCAGTGGAGACTGAGAACTTGGAGGGGTCCGGAAGTAGAATCGTACGAATGGCAGAAACCGAAGCCCAACAGATAGCTCTGCTAGCTAATGCTCTGTTGTTGGCAGATGAGCTGCTCCCACGTGCAGCCATTAAGCTTTCGTCCTTACAACAGACTAGAGTGGATGATCAACCTCGAAGAACTTCGGACAGGCAAAATCGTCTTCCGGAGCAAAGGGAATTGAGGCGACGGCTTCAGCGATTGGTTGATCAGTTGCGAGATAGCTTCTGCCGGCAGCATGCCCTTTATCTTATCTTCACAGAAGATGGTGGCGTCCGTTTGAGCGCTGATATGTATCTAAGTATGGATGGCTATGCAGATGAGCCCGAATGGTTTCCATCTCCAGTATATCAGGTGATTCGATACAATCATGACGTTCCTATCTTATTTCGGTAACTGCTTTTTCCTCTTCATGATGAGGACACAGTTTGGAGACTTAGTAATTGAAATTGTATTAAGGAAATCAAACGGATTCTGACATTGATTCTGATGCTTGCAATGGTATCTGAATGCCTAAGCGGACTCTTACCTCAGAAACATAATGTGAAAACATAGAAGCGACGTCTGAATGTGTAAACGATAGAACCTTAATTGCTTACCACATAATACATGAAAGTAGGTGTTGGTGATTAAACATTTCAGTAAGTACTAAATAGGAGCCCTTATGTTTTTCTCAAACCATATGGTGCTGTTGCACTTTCAAGACCTTCAGTCAAGTCAACTCTAACTACAGCTTCCTATTAATTGGTTTTGCTTCTCCAGGGTGCAGTAAAATGATTTGAGGCAGTTTGGCTCATCCACTTCCGTATTGATAATATTTTACTTTAGCACCCACTCTCCTAGATGGAGCTATTTTGAGCTTCAAGTGCTTAAACTTTTTAATGCCAACCTCAAAGGGAGCATTCTATGAAAGCCACAGTACTCCCTTGCTTCAGGACTTCGAAATGCTTGATTGCATATACATCTTGATTTTGTCAGGGTCCTACACTTCCTCATGAACTTTTATCCCATTCAGGAACTGTTTGCAAAGTTGACTCGGATTGCTAGCATAGCCTCAGATATGTTTGTAGGACGTGAAAGGTTTGCAACTATTCTTTTGATGAGACTCACGGAAACAGTCATCTTGTGGCTTTCTGATGATCAAAGCTTCTGGGAAGAGATTGAGGAAGGGCCAAGGCCTCTGGGCCCTCTTGGGCTTCAACAGGTGCTACACCACTCCACCCCACCCCTATATTAAATATTGGGTGATCTCTCATATTTCCGTCCTAGGTGATGTTTTTTCTTTCTTTGCAGTTTTATTTGGATATGGAATTTGTGATTCTCTTTTCATCACAAGGCCGTTACTTATCTCGGAATCTGCATCAAGTTATCAAGAACATAATCGGGAGAGCAATTGAAGCAGTTGCCGCAACTAGAGTAGATCCTTACAGGTATGCCACTTAGAAAATTGGCATTGCCTCGAAGGATTAGATAGAACTAAACTCTAGTTTAATATAGTGAAGTCGTAAACTTGATTTACCTTCATCTTTCATGGCCCTTATTTTACACACTCTTAACTCCTATTTATCCAAGCACTAAAACCTCTTTGCATGCAGTGTACTGCCAGAGGATGAGTGGTTTGCTGATGTTGCTCAAATTGCAATAAAGATGTTGACCGGAAAAGCCAACTTTGGCAATGTCGAACGAGATGTTACGAGCCCCACTGCATCTATATCGGCCAAATCTGCATCATCAGTCTTATCTCATGGAAGCAACTAGAATTCAACTATCCTAAACACTCATGGAAGCAACTAGTGTTCAGCTATCCTGAACACATATTATAGAGAAAACTGGTATCCATCTGTTACCTCCCTCATTCTTATTGGCTATCAACTTTTACTCTAATCTTTAGTCTGTTTCTTGTCCAGAGTGCCTGTCAGAGTATCTAGATCAAAACACTTGCAATCAAATTGTTCTCCTCCGGTCACACTCACTCTTAAGAGATTCTAACTTCACTAGTGATGCGCCTAAGAGGGCACCATTCTAAAGTTCTTAAACAGTTAATGGGCTTGTCGTATATTCGCTTCAATTGTAACTTATGCGCAGCATCTGAAACTTTCCTTCCTTATTGTGATTTCAGTGGTTGTACGAACAAATGTGGATGTCCAGTTATCACGAGAAATTATGAACTGGGAACGGGGTGGATGCACCTGATTTACTGCATAGCAATGAGGAAAGAGCGCTTTCGAGTATCATGGCCTTCCTCTCTCTTTTGTCTAATCTTTGGAAATCCTTGCCATGCTTTGAATTTAAGTATGAAGTTAGATTGGAAGTAAAGATGCTGATGGGTTTGAAAAACGGTCAATGTTTGCCTTCACTTCTTAGCGGATCTTTTTTGACAATTATGCACTTCCGGTTTTTGAGAAGTTGGGCACGAGGGAATTTGTTGTCTAATTTTCGTCTTGACTACGTCACTAACAGAGGGGGGCCGGGCTTGGCCAGTTCCGTCATAAGAATATGAGGGTCCAGTCCTAATCCAAGCCCTTAGCTCAAAATTCAGGGCCGGGCTTGGGCCAGGCTCGGGCTGACGCAAAAAAATTAATCTTTTTTCCATTAATTTGTAATCTTTTAAGTCTTACAATAAACTTAAATTTATGATAAATTTATCTATATACCCTTTAATCCGCACTTTGGATCGACTGCTCGTAAACAAACAGACAATATTACATTTTTTTATTGTAGACATAAGAAATTAATTGTCCAACAAAGAGTGAGGCACGTTCATAGGTATTTTTGACTTGTTTATATTTTACGGTGACAATGTAAAGTATGTTTCTAAAAATATTTTCTAAAATGTTGAGAAAAGGAAAAGAAAAAAAAACATTTAATCATCTAGAAGATCTTCAACGCTTGAATTGTTGTTTTTCCTATCATTAATTAGTTTATCTTACTCCCGGTATTTTACATCAAGATAATCCTTCCGACAAATACATAACTCTAATGATTCAGAACTAAGACGAATCATCCGGTCATCCAACACCATCCCGCTAGCAAAAAAATACGACTCCAAACAACCATGGAGGCTTGTGTCGCTGTCACGGGCAAGCGGGTAGTACCTACCGGCTTGCAATGGTAAGTATCCTTCCACTCCTGGTTTTTTGCCCCTACAGCTTCAATTCCCTTAAAATATGACACATAATATATTATGACTGCTCTATGACGTAGCGTGCACACACACGTTAACGGAATTTTGAAAGTACTTATAAAGTTGTTCAAATGACCAACTTATGGAAGTTGTGTAGATGCACATGTCATCCAATGTCTATTAAAATGTGAACTACCACTATCACAAGTAAAATATTTTAAACAATACTTCTATTGAGCTTTGAGTGTGCCAATAAGCAAGCTTTTTAAAATGCTCCCAACAAGAAACTTTGAGCTTTTTATTAGACTTCCGGACTTTTGGCTGACTTGAGGTGGGATTGCTTGTTCCTTCCTCTCTATGACCATTCATTGATTGAAGATTGTCCGTAGGAGTCCTAATGTTGCGAATCAAGCTACGTTCTTGACTAAAATGCTATTGATTAGTGTTCACAACCTATTCTGGACCGCACCCCGGGGCCCGCTAAGAGATCCCAGTGGCACGACACGTCGCCCGTTTGACAGTCAACATCGCTCGACATCATTGCTCGGTCAGAGCGCAATGCCTCGAACATCCGAACGGCGATCGCAAGTGTGCCTCCACCCAAAGGGGGTCGGCCACCTCAAAGGGGTCGGCCACCCCTAGGGGGTCGACCACCCCAAGGGGGTCGGCCTCCATTGCCCTACGAAGGAGGGAACTTACCGAGCGGCATTGGCTTCTCGCTCCAACAACACTCGCCCTCCATCTTCAGTAGTGCGACACTCTGTCGCCGTCTCAATCAAAGCGACGGGGCTCCGGCCCTCGCACCGGGATGGGCTCGCAACCTCATAGCCATCGCCGTCTCAATCAAAGTGACGGGCTCCGGCCCTTGTCCGCTCAATCAACCGGGGGCTCCGGCCCTCGCCCTCACAATCAACCGACGGGCTCTTGGGGGCTCCACTCGTAGTGCTCTAGCACAAGGACCACCGCTACGGACTCCGAGTATCGAGCTGTGAGCATGTGCGCTCATATCACCGTTGATCAATGACATCGTCAGGGCAATGAACCGCGGGTCCCTCCGGGACGGGAGCAGGTCCTCGGAGGGCACCGCGTCCAGCACCCTTGGCAGTTGGCTGTATGGGCAACCCTCACCGCTGTCAAGATCTCTGCGCGTCTCATGACGCATCTTGTAGGATTCAGTAAGGGCTTGGACTGGAGGCTGGTGTAACGGGCTACTCTGACCATGCTACCGCGGTGTTGTCAGTCTCCTCAGACAGGCAGAGGGACGCCGCAAGGGCAGGGCGACACGAACTCAAGGACCGGCATATTCGACAGACAATCAATATTGTGGGACCCCCTACGGCGACGTATCACTCCCGAAGGACGACACGTGTCGGCTGATGACACGCACATATTTGTGCCTATCTATAGTGGATTCTGGAGCTTATTCAAGGACGTCTCTCCCATTTGACATTTCCACTTTCTCTCTCTAAAACCCATTCTCTCTGGATTTCTAGTGAGAGAAAGTCATTTCTTCTCCTGACGTTGGATCATCGACACTGCACCCTTGACGCGGACCTGTCGACTGTTGACTGTCGCCCTTGTTCGTCGTCTCCGTGCTGACGCGGCCCTGCCAGCCCTTGCATCCTGCCTGGGGAGCCTTGCTCTCAGCCTTTGCTCCATACTTGATGTCTCCCACTTTGTCTACTTGGAAGCCAACGCAGACTGCATCCTTTGTGGCACGCGAACCATCTTTCCTCGGTAACAATTAGTAATTAAATAATGCTTGTAATTGAAAATTTGAGAGGATTAGTACTTATTAACAAGGGCTAATTACACCTATATCCCTGAGATTTTGGAGTAATTACACGCGAGGACACAAAGTTTCAAAATGTAACATTTATGTCCGTTGACAAACGGAATACAAAAATACTTAACGGTTCTGACAAAAAGACCAAGTTGCCCCTAAATAAAAGTTGAAACTCCTGATATGCCCCTGGGACCACCCGCCAACCCCCTCCCTCTTCCCCCAACCCCATTCCCGCAGCACCCCTTCGCCTATGCCTCTCTGTCGCCTGTGCCTCCCCCTTCCCCTTCCCCTTCCACTTCTCTAATTTTTTTCCAGATCTGCCGCCCACTCCCTGACCCCACGCCGCCGACAGCCCAGCCCCATCCCTCGACCCATGTCGCCGGTAACCCAAGCCCCACCTCGCCGCCGCTGCAACATATCTCCCCACTGAGCAAGCCGTAGCATCGGGAGCCCCCTCTCCCCTCCGTCGTCACCCTCAACTGCATCGAGGACACCACCTTGAATGTCCTCCGCTCGATCGCCTTCGTCGTCGGTTCGCCGGATCTTTCGAGAATCGGACGGATCCGGCTCCTCGTCGATCTCCACCGACAGATTGGTTGTGGTCGTCGTCGTTAGCCATTGATTAAGGCGGCGAGCTGGATTTGTTGGGTCACCGATTGAGGTGGAGAAGGGGAAGTGGGATGGGGGAAGAAGATAGGAGAAAATGGCTGCCGGCGGGGAAGGGAACTGCCGGCGGTGAAGTAATGGCATTTAAAAAACCCTAATTTGAACAAATGAAACCCTAATTTGAACAAACGAAACCCTAATTTGAAAAATTAGGGCTTTGAAACCCTTAATTTGTAAATTAGGGTTTCAAAACCCTAATTTTAATTTTTTTAAAAATATTCAGTATATACAGTACAAGGGGCAGTATCGTCATTTTAAAAATACATATTGATGACATCATAAAAAAAATATACTTTTTGGACGAAACTTTGACGGATGGACACGGGTGATACATTTGAAACACTTTTGGTCACGGAATGTTACATTTTGAAACTTTGTGTCCTTGACTGTAATTATCCCCTAACCTCAGGGACAAGTGTAATTAGCCCTACTAACAAATAACAATGCACAAGAAAACTTGTAGAATGTAAATAAGAGAGGTTTGTTGTTTGGTGTGAAAAATGTGAAGAGGTTTCAATTTATAGATTTTTTAAGCCTCACAAACAACAAAGTAGCCCTAAAAACTAGTCGTTTATAGTTGTTGAAAGGTAAAATACATAAAATTTCATAAAAGAGTTGCTAAAATAAGGCTGGACGTTTATAGTCGTTATATAGTTGTTGGAGAGCTAATAGTGTAATTTTAAAAAAAATTGGTCGTTGGGAGGGAATCTGAAAATAATGAATTTAATGACACGGGTCGGGCTTGGACTTGGACTAAAACGAGCTGGATAACGGGCCGGGCCAAATTTGGACCTAAAATAAGTCGGGGCGGGGCCGAACTATTTTGGGAGAAAAAGGGAACTCGGTCTCAGTCTAGGCCTTAAACCCTTTGGATTTAGGCCTGCACTATTTATCCAACGGGCCGCCCCAGGCTGGACTTTTTCTGGGTTGGATGATGCTGGCCCAATGGGCCCCCGGCCCATTCGACACCTCTACACCTCCACCTCTCTGCTCGCTTTCTACACCTGTTCCGCTCAATAATCTCGCTCTCTAAAAGATTCTCTTTCAAGAAAAATCCCATCATCTCCCTCTCTCGGTATCTCATCTCAATACCATTGCCACCAATGGTATCCACCAGCACATGGTGGCTTGGTAATTTTTATTTTTAATTTGTAAGTGTTTTTTATTTCCTTTTCCCCCTCTTTAAGCTTCCTTGTTTCCTAGTTCGGTGACTACTTCCGGATCTGATCAATGGGTTTGGGGTGGTGAGAGGCATGGGTGTAGATCCGCTCAAGCTAGGTGCTGCGGAGTGAAATGTTGGTGGTTGGGGCTGCTTCCCGGCAGTTGTGATGGCTATAGGAAGTGGTGGTTACAGTTACAGAGGTCTTTAAGTGCTTATTGGATTTGTGTTGCGCGCCGGTGGTTTGTGGTATCATGTGGTGGCGTGGTCGGGTGAGGAGACCTTGGTTTGTTGGTGCAGGGGTGGGTGGTCGTGTGGTGGTGCGATGGGCGGAGCACTGACTAGGGTTGTAGGTGTGCTTATGGTTGCTTCGATGGCGTTACTTTGGGCGGCTCTGATAGGATAACGTTGGTAGACGGTGGGTGGTGGTTAGCCTGGGACGGCGGACGAGGCTTACAGCTCTAGTGCCTGTGGAAATGTCGCACACAACAGGGCATGGTGGCCTCGAGACAAGTGTCCCTGGGTTGTCAGGTGTTGAACACGTGTCCTGGCAGTGGGCAAACAGCAGGTGTCAACTGTGGCCTGCCTTTGTTGGCTAGGCGTGGCAGTTGGCATGCCTTTCTTATTTGTTGAGCTCATCCAATTTTCTAAAAAAAAAAAGGAAAAGGGACAAAAATAAATTAATAATTTTATTATTATGTCGCTTTCTTCGTTTGTTGGTTAGCGAACTTGTCGACTTTTATATTATGTTGTTTACTTTTTGTTGTTTTTTGGACATATGGAATAAAAATGATCAATATATCTGACCCTGAAGTTTTTGCCAATTGATCCTTCGTATAGAAATCTAGACACGACAAGTGGAAAGGATTTCTGAAGTACCAAAAAAAAAAAGACAAGTGGAAAGGAAATTGCAAAAGAACCGAGCAAAAGTTGAATTTTTTTTAATGGTATTCAATTAGTTGTTATTGTTGATTTGATTTTTTAATTTTAATTTTTTGTAAATATTTTTGAATTATTATATTTTATCTTTTGACTAGATAAACAAAAATTTATATTTTCTAATAATTCAAATGGGAGTCATGATAATCTATCGATGATGAGACACATTAGAAAATTTTACTCATTCAACAATGAAAGACAAGATTAAATAGATATTAGTCGCGTCGAGCTGGGTTGAGTTAAAACCCAGCTCCTCATAGCATTTTTACTTGGGTTAAGCTGGGCTGGACTTCTTTTACAAAAAGTCCAAGTTGAGTCGGATTGAAATGCACTTTTAAAAGATTTGATTTTCTTGAATTGGGTTAAAACCTAACCCACCCCGTTGAAGTTGCACTCCTAGCACTGCAAAAGAAGGTCGGAGCTTTTGGCCCGATCAAGGTTGACATTGACGGCCTCTCCCTCTTTTGTTCAGGTTCTCGTCTTGAGGACAAGATATATGGACGAGGGAGGGGAGGGCCAACCGCACTGTGTAGCCCATAGAGCCAATGGACCTCAAACAGAAACCATTGATGGCTTTTAGATAAAAGCTAGTGAAGAGAAAGGAAGAAAAAACAACACAGGAAATATTGCACTTCCTTTCTGGTACTATGTCCTTGCACTGGCTGTTTCTACCAGCTAATTTCCCTGCATTTCTACTAAAATCACAAAACACAATTGACCCACCAAAAAAATGCCCAAGAACATTGAACCAGTTAATCAAGACTTGACTGTAATTTGTGCCAAAAAGTTTTACTTGCAATTGTATAACTTCAATCACCTCTTAGTTCAGTCATATGTCCAACAAGTTAAAGACCATGCAGTATTCACATGGCATGTAAGAATGATCTAGAGACAGATAGTCCACTCCCTTTCAAGACATGTAGTTCTGCATAATCACTTGAAGAGCACGCGGACATGAAGGGGGGACAGCGATGTGTGTTTTGCACGGATTCATTAAGGAGCGAACACTCTTGTATAGAAATTTGCATTTATCTTTAAGCCTTAGTTTTCATGTACTCAAAAAAAGAAGATCTTGATTCATTGCCAGCTGATTGTAATTCGTGTGATCAATTCCGTTTAACCGTACACAACATAAGATCTGCTCTGGTAACTCTTCAGGTTTGTTTCCCTGCACGTAAATAACAAAAAAATGAAGAGAAAAGAACAAGAATGAGTAACGCAATTTTCCTTTTTTCCTAGATGAGCAATATTGCTTATGAATTTAAAAATAAAAAAAACTTGCCTGAATTGTGAGGCCAAAATCCAGTATGCAGTGCTTTAATCTGTCTTGGAATGCTTCAAACCCCTTTCTAGATATGAAACTGAATCTATGCATATCCAAATCAATTTCAAAATAATTCTCTCCCTGTGAAAGGTTTACAGCAGGATCAAGTGAGAATGGAAGCTTACTAAGAAAACCCTTACTCTGTTAAATCTTCTGCGACCAATGCACTTGCCTATAAATAGGCACTATCGCGAGAGAAAGAACTATGTAGAGAAAACAGGATACAATTTCTATCGGATAAATTTGAAATTCTGTAGGGAAACTTACCAAGTAGAACTCGTGCTGAGGACGTGAAAGAACAGGTTTTTCATTGTATGCATGCATAAGTTTCCTTTCCGCTGCACCTAGTTGAAGGTCATCTACATTCACTAAACGGCCTAATACCTTCAATCTTTCCCGGAATGGTGCAAGAGTGTCTACTGGAAAACCTTTGACCTTTTCTATTTCGTCATTGACTAGCCTCTGTACCGAATTTCAAAGACAAGTAATTTTAAGTTTGATGAAAAGAGTACAGGAAGGAATATACAGTAGATTATTGATATAATATGATCGTCTTGCAAAAGACGATCATATGCATAATACAATGGTTTCATCTTACTCTCATGTTTTCTTGAAAATGAGACGGAAGTTCCTTCGAGTAACTTTCAGAAAGCTTGAAATACATAACAATACTCATTCCTTCCCCATCAGTTTCATTCTGGAAAAAAGTGGCAGGATACAACGGAATCTGTAACCAACCAAAGATTGTCAGTAGGAAAACACAAGAAGAATGATGGGTTGGAGAAATGCACTTCGACATAAAACCAATCTATTCAGCATAAACGTAAGAGACTCCATCTCATGGTTAAGGAGAAAAAATAATCCATTTCGTTTGATGCTACATATTGAATGTGAATGGAAAGATAGGAAAGAACAGGGAAAAAGAAAGGACTACCGTAAAAGGTAGTCGCACTGGAGAAAAAAGTGAGGAAAGGCCAAAATTTCCAGTCAGCGCTTCTTGTGGTACGCGACGTGTAAAACTGACTAAATTAAACTTGCGCCTTGATTAAAATCTTGACACCAATCTACTGGAAGCTTCAAAATCCTTCCTGGCTTGTAAACACCTAATTATTTTCTGGAAGGTGTCTAAGATAATTTACTAACACTTGCTCCCTTCTGTAAAACTCAATCCGAAAACCATAAAGTGGGATGGTTCTCGCTCTGACATACATCATTGGAATCTATCTCTCAAGAGAACATGCAAACTTAGGAAGACAGGATCAATACTTCTACAATGAAATATCTTCCAGCTCATGAATAAGCATCTACTTCAAGGATGGATGGGGATACCTGAACATTTACAACAAGAATGGTTGGAAGTTCCCCAGTAGAACTAACAACAGGGAGTTCCACAAACTGAGCAATGTGATCAACTTTCCTTTGAGATAAGAAAACATCAACGCCTAACGGATAATATGCAGCATAATCAGGAGCAGGTTCCTTCTTTTTATCCCTGAGAAAGAAAAAATTGTTGCACTATGACATGGAAAAACGTAAAATAATTTGAGAAAAGCTCCCACTTTGAAGTAAAATTACGAATTTATAAGATTTTCAATGTGTCTGCATGTGCATGAACCTGAATGCCGTGTGTGAATAAGTTGAGGATGGTCTTGTTACCTTAAATAATTCTCTCCCCGAACTTTGAAAATGCTTGGCTCAACATTTGACCAAGAGTCTAGCATCTTCTTCTCTGCTGGGCAAAAAGGTACTTGTGAACCAGCTATGGGTCTTTGCAGAAGCATCTTCGACGAAACTAGGAGAAAGTAGAAACAAGATAAGTTTTTAAGTGACGTGATTTTAACTACTTTTGTACATTACAAGAAAACAGAATTGCATAGAGTTTGGAGTCATAAGATCAATTATAAAATAAGAGCATTCTCAATTTTGTTCTCTTGTGGTAGAAGGGGGAAGCAGTTATGAGGGAAGAGAAGAAAAAATTTAGGTTACCAGCATGTACAAAGCCCATTTTTATACACTCAGTTGCAAAATTCGAAAATTACCAATATGGGAAAGAAGCTAATTGTTATGGTTTGCGTATGCACGAGGCACACCACAATAATTCAATCACAAAAGTGCCGACGTTGGTAGTGCACAGATCAGAAAGAAGTTAATAAGTTTGGTCTGGGCTCTCAAAGGGTGCACCACCATGGCTCAATAGACAAAATAAGTACGCACCATGTGTCACTAGTCACTGCCCTGGAATCCAATAAGCAAGTCTACACTGAGTAAAACTTGTCGAAATCAAGCCAAGGCTAGCAGAGCTAGTTAAAATTTCGCTGCTGGCATTGGACGTGTTGCTTTACTTGGACAGTAGTTACAATTAGGTTCAAATAACTTTCTTATGCAAGTAGCAAATCAAAGACTGACATTACTGCCAAGAAATAAAAAACCAAGGCACTTGTATATACCTTGGACTTGGAACAGTAAATTAGAAAACGATCAAAGAGAGAGCTAATCAGCTAATGCCACTACAGATTTCATAACTTCTCCTACAAAGAAACCTCGTCCATCAAAAAATGAGTTATTTTGGCAATCCTCTTATCCCCCCAGTTAAAGATGTTGCACAGGTGTATAAACAATAAATTCTTTGTCAGCAACTAAAACACAGGACACAGCTAAAACCCAACAGTATAGTTCATTGCATGCAGTGTTAATTACGAATTTTTTGGTTGGGTGGTTTGGGTGTGCTGGTTGGGGGTGTGGGGGGCCAAAGGGTATAACGATGCGTAGACTTCAATCCAAATAACAGAGCTAGAATAGTCGCAATAAGGATAAAGAACATTAGAAAGCACAAATAGTATGTAGTCACTATATACGGAGGAGCAATGTGCAACTACTTTTGCATCCAAGTTATTTCTAAAAGCGTTAGAACAAATGGCACTCACATAAAGTGGCACTAGGATGTCCTTCCCTCCATTTGAATGAAATTTTTAGAGCAGACTTTTTCCTTGCACTTGGTGGACTAGAGCTAAGAGATCTTCTCTTTTCAACTGAAGGAACAGTAGAAGCAAGACAAGGCAAACAGTTGTTTGGCAGAATCCCGCAGTTGTCCAACAAACCATCCTGCCTCGCAGTATTTTCATCTGCAGAGGAGGAAATCTCGTCGAGGAAAACAGGTTTGACTTCACTGGGTTTAATTCGGAACTCTGTATCATCTGGATGCAGTGAATTTTTAGCAGTCTCACTAACAGAGTTACATGCAGAATGTCCTGTCGATATATCTCCTGGTTTATGTGGCTGTGTAGAGGAAGAAGTATGCCGGATGTAGATATCAGCATCCGCATGATTAACATCTCTTAGAGAACCAATACTTATCCTCGATGCAACTTCAGAGCCACTCAGAGACGTCAAATCTGCATTTACAAGTTGCATGTATGATTTCTAAACTAAAAGAATCCAAAAGGGAGTTTAACCTCCCCACTACAGTCCTACCACAGACAAAAGAAGAAAGAGAAAAAGCTAGATAATGTACCCTCAGGAACACTCTGGAAATCTTCGTCACTGTAGTCAGATTCAAGAACTGCAGCAGAATCAAACCAGGCCTCCTCAATGCCTCCTGCTTTGCCATCAGATGTTAGTGAGTCAGTTACAAGTGAGAACTAATTATCATTCGGATGAAGCAGCAATAATTATAGTTGCGAGTGAAACACGAAAGGGGGTCTCGCGGGGTTCAATGTAGCTGTAAGTTATCATGAATTTCAACTTCTCTGCACATGTGAATACTCTCACATAACCAAGAAAAATGTTAGTTGATCAAACTAACATAAAGTCGAGCATGACATATTTATTCTGGTTGGGAAAAAGTATGGAAAACTACCCCATGTAAATTAAGAGGAAATCTAAGGATGTAAGCCTAAATTTTAATGGAGATAAGGAAGAAATTGAAGGAGTGACGTGAATTTTATCTAACATAATGTAAAATTTTGCTTTTTAACTTCTTAAGTAGGCATAACGAGGCCGTTTATGAGGTAGTGGTACAACATAGTCCTACCTTCATGTAACAACAAGTCACAAGTATCCTAGCTGCAAAAACAAAACAAATCAAGCATCTGACTGATATTGGGACCTCTCATTGCCAGTGCTGTCATGCGTGTCTTTTGAATGATCTTCAACTAGGAAAACCATCTTCAGGCGATCCAAAAAGTGGCATTCAAGGGCGTCTTGAGTGATGCCAGAGGCGACTGGCAATAGGGCTATTGGAATACAAATTACAGCTCGCGCCCGGACATTGATCTGTGGGGCATCTATATGTGATGAAGATTGCCAAAAGCTGCAATAATGCGATTGTTGAGAAGATTCCCTACGTGCTGTGCAACTCATACTGCTTAAAGATATTAAGAATCACCAATGCGTCCACTGAAGCCTACAAATTCATCTTGCAGCAAAGGCAAATTTTCCCCCATCTACACTTTGGGAAGGAAAATTGTGTACCATATGCCGGCAAACATTAAGGTGGATCAGACTGCGGACCTTGGTGTTCCTTGGTGACCACCGCTGCTCCCCCTCCCATCCAGATGAATTGAACAGCATCCTAATGCCTGAAGGTCTTTGGTGATACCTTTGAAAGCCAGCCTTAATTTTTTTTCTCTTTCCTTGTGACCAGAAAAGCCCCCAAGAAAAGGAATGATCATCCCTTAAAGTACGAGTATAACATTTGTAGTGAAGAGGAGGCATCCTTTAGTAATATATCAGTAGCTCTATGTTTCGTGTAATGACACAGGCTCGATCACTGTCTTCATCTCATAAAACATTGCTCTAATCCGATCAGATGCAGCAATAAACCCTCAAAAAGGCAATTGCCCAAAGTGAGATAGTTCTATCAACAATAAACGTAAGAACCTAATTACAACTGTCACTACGCTCAGGACGACCCTCCGAACCCCCAAACTTGGAGTGTGGTCAATTTCATAACTTTAGTACCAACCCTGGCCACTACGCCAAATCACATGGCTTTATTTTTTTCACCACCTTCTTAACAACTTGAACTTTCGCAAAACAAAAACAAAAAAAGACACTGCAGGAAGAGCCAAATCAATATTTATGCAATATTCGCAGTTTCACAAAAATTAACAGTCAAAACTAAAGCAAACTCCAAACGTATGAGAACAATTACTCCACAAAACAAGGGGGAAATAAATCACACTTTTGAGTCAACTGATTAACAGCTCCACAAAATGCAGCTAAGCTAACTAAAACAGCTAGATCAGAGCTCAAACTTAATGCGCCATAAAGCAATACTGCGATAAATTTCAAATACAACACTCGGGCGTAGTTGTGGGGAAGGTCTACTTCCGAGACTGTCAACGTAGTAATTTGTCACTACAGAATACTGTTTTGTCACTAATATACTTTATACCGATAAATATAGGAATAGCCGCTCAAGAGGGAGTACCGTGGAAGGCGGGATTACTGGAGGACCGTTCCGACGGGACGGACTTGTCAACCTTCGCCGACGACCGATCGGACGGGCGTGACGCCACGCGCCGCCTGATCGCCGCCGTCTTCCGCCTCCGAAACTTGCGCTTCGACCGGCCGCCCACGCAGCTCTGCGGCGTCGACACGCAAGCTCCCATCCTCCTCCTCCTCCCCCTCCCCCTCCGCCTCCTCCCCCGGCCAAACAGCCAAATTCGTTGAATCAGAATCTACACCTTTCAAGAGAGAACAAGATCAAAACTGATCAAAGCCTTGCGTTTCTCTCTCTAGAATATGGATGCTCTCTCTCTCTCTATTCGTTTTTCGTGCTGCGTGTGTAGCAATCAATCGACGCTAATAATTGCTTTTTCTTTTGTGGATTTCAGAGCTTATAAGAACGAGAACGAAAACGAAAGAAAGCAGTTGCTGGCTGGGTAAGGAAAAGAGCATCTTCTCCATTTGAAACCCCCCCGGCAAAAAAAATGGGTGGGGTCCACTGGGCTTCATTGATGGCGCCACGTGGGCTTCTGAATCGGTAATTGTGAACCGTGTGGAGTGTACGGCAGATGAGAGCGCTTACGTTGCTGTCTTCAGCTATCCGTCACAAAATCTTTGGAGCTGAAGACATTGTTTGATTGTGTACAGTTTTGCAACGAGGTCGGCACTTCAGTGCGGTGTGACGGACGAATGAGGTCAAATAAATTATGTTTTAGTATCTTCTTGTTCCATCTATTGTTCTATTATTATTTATACAGTATCGTCACGACAATTAATACAATGAATTTTTTTTTATTTTTTTTGTTAAAACGGGATGCAGATTTTCTCATGCACTTCACCGCTATAATTAATTAACTGTATAAGCTACATCTCGAGTAAAAGTCGTTGCATTGGAATTATGGTGAAGGTGGGTGGTCTTAGAAAAACTTAAGAAGGAAAGGGAATAGAAGAAGATTATTGTGGGGAAAGACACTCTAAGAAGTTATCTTAAAGATGCCATTTTTCTTACTATAATGCAAATGGATTCGAAGAATATAAATCCCCAAGAATACAATGCTCAATCACTTGAGAATCAAAGATTGGACTTCAACAATTTTCTCACGCTACGAAAAACTCAATTAGAATAAAACTCAAACAACAATTGAGAAAGTTTTAGTGAGAAGGAAAAGAATATTCAGGTTACAATTAGTTCCAAATGAAGGTCAAGATTTCTTTTATATAAGCAATGATTTGGTGCTTAAGCACCCTTAACGAAGAGTAAAAAAAAAACTCTTAAAAATACGGCTATTCAAGCTTTGAAAAAACCCAGAAACAATTCAATAATTTTGAATCTTATAAGGCTTATAAAACGTCATATAGATGTCACAAGTCCAAAGAAGTGACGCCGATTCTGCAGTTACATGCCAAGGAATTGCACTACAGGTACCACCTGTCTCCTATAGTCAATATTTCGATGGAGCCACACGTTACATATGATAGGTTCCACTGGTCCATTAGACATGTGTCAATCCTATAGTCACACTTTTATAAATTTTGAATGATTTTCCTTTCACAATTTTTATTCTTATTTTTCCTTGCCTTTCTCTCTTTCTTTCAGTATTATGTGTATAGGCAATATGACCATATATGCAAGAAGAATGATGGGTTGGGCAAAGATGAGATTTTAGTGCCAAACTTTACCAAACTGGTCTTCTTGTGCCAAAGCTTTCGCGTTCATTGGTTGGTCCATTTCTTCAAACAACTCCACATCCACCAAATCTGGTTTGGTGAAATGAGATTGGACAAGAAGGTTTTTCCACAGCTTCCTCAAGCCTTAGATTAGACAGTAACGAAGTCACTGAAGACTCAACCACCAAAATTCCGGAGGTCTAAAGCAATTGAGCTTTTTCGTATTGTTTAAGCTTGTTGGTTAAGTGGATAAAAAAGGCCTTTATTGAGTGAATCTCAAAGATTGTATATGTCTAATAATGCTTCATACACCCAGAAACATAAATATAAATTAATATTCTGCCAAAAGCTTGTATGAATCAATGTGATAGAAAAGAAAATTTCATTATTGAAACATCGTCTTCCTTACTATAAATAAGTAACTAAAAAATGTTTATGAAATTGCTAAAAACTCGTACACTGTCGTGAGATAGTTTTGGTGCAGAAAACTAAAGTGATAGTCTAATAGTAAAAGTTTCAAACTTTGATAGGGGACTAGAGTTCATTGGAAATCGGGTAGCTGGGGGCAAGCGAGTCAAGAGAAAAGTCTTGTGCACAAAATGTAGGTCAACAAGTTGGAAAATGAGGTTATAAATATGTAAGGCATGTTATGTATGAAAAAAGAAATGTAATGCTGTGAGACTATTCAATGCATGCACTCGTTATTAGTGATTTAGATCCAATATCGTTTCTTTAATGCAATTTGACCAAACTAATTTATTGTTAAGTCTATTGGAATACAATCTTATATCGAAAAAGTACCGGTTAACATATGAAAATATAATCCTTGTAATTCTCTCCTCTTATACCGTATTGATTTTGAGTTAGATGCTTTCAAATAGTATAAGAGTGGGTCGATCCAGACCCGGCCGAAAATTTGAAAAATTAAATCCATAGTCGTCGAGTTTAATTTTATCCACGTGTTTGACTCATTCAAAAGAAGTCTAGACACACGTGGAAGGATGTGTGAAGTACAACCCCACGTTTGAAAAAATGACCATTTACATAAATTTTCAGGACCTCTTTCCTCATGCTTAATTGATTTTGAAATGAATGCTTTTACAAAAATCTCACACTAGCCCAGTATATTTCAGGAATAATGTTCACACTTCTTTATTGGAGACCAATTATTATTCCTCTCCACTATCCATAAAGTGGGTATTTTTCTATGTTCTTGGATAACTAACACCATTGAATGGGCAGAGTGGGTACCAAGGTTTGTCATGTGAAGTACAATTTAACTATTATGAGTGTCTGATACTCAAAAGATTCAAGCCAACCACAAACTAAAACTCTTGGGCTTCTAGACATTACATTACAATATACAAAAAGGAATTGTCCCACGTCGAGACTTGATGGAGACCCTTTCGTGAGGTTATGCGTGGGTTAAACTTTTTATTCTTATGTTCCCTACCCTTTTTCGGTTTTCCCTATCACACCAATTTGATATAAAAACTATTCATAGGTAATCCCTGTATTTGTATGTGGAATTTGTTGCCGATAGATCTCACTCGTGCCTCACTCCTCCTCTCTTATTTTTTAACAGTTTAGGCATTGAGAAGAAGTGATAACCTAACATGATATCAAGATCTTGAATTCGATTTTTTCTACTTGCATATCTTGATTTGTCTATTCACGTGCAAGATAAGGAATATTAAAGTGTTATATATTTTGTTAGATCCATTCTCTAACAGCTAAACTTTTAGAACATGTGATAATTTAAAAGATGCATGTAAAAACTTTTAGAGATGACACCTAGCTCCGACCATGTAGCAAAAGGCTACAATTCTCCATTTAGTGGCAATGAACGTTGCTAAACAAGGTTAGTGTCGTTTAGCCGGTACCTATTTTAGTGGCACTTTCTTAATGTCATCAAATATGTCACTAATTATATGTAAAGATCATAAGTTATGGTAAATGAAAAGCTACAACTAAAATTTTCCTACAGAATATGTGCAGAATTATCTCATCAAAGAAAGACAAAAACTTTGAAGTATTATCAATGTGCTAAACTTGTACGAGTTTTTGCCCTTAATAATTAATTTTTAATACTTATTTATTTTTTTATCTCATTTTGGAATCTTATTTCCTATCTACCTCACTTTTGAAAATCGTGGTTTCAAACAGAGATTTTAAGGGAAGAAAACATGATTTGAAACAACATTTTCAATAGAAATCTTGATTCTTAATAGATTTCATATGTTGCCACATTGAAATCTCTGTTTGAAATCAAGTTTTTTTTTCTTGAAATTTCTATTTAGAACTATGATTTTTAAAAGTGAGTTAGATAGGTAATAAGATTCAAAATAGGATAAAAATATTAAAATACTAAAAATAAATTATTAAGGGCAAAAACTCAAACTTATACGCAAACAAACTCAGAAATACTTTTCAAAGAACTACTTGATGTGACTCATGTCCAGTGCCTGCATTTGCTAGGTCTACCAACCTCTACCTGCATTGCGTGCAACTTTTTCTTTTCTTTTCTCTATTTTTGCGTTCAATGCATTTCCTTGTTAAGAAACTGTAGTCACAAGTTAGAGGAGATTCAGAAAGGAACCTTTTTTCCCATTTTTTGAGAAATAATGGCACAACCCCGTAAACCCTACAATGGAATTGATTGATATAGCTATTGGCGATTCTTAGGCAATGCTGTAACAAATCTAAGTCCTCCGTCCAGCCAACTACAACGTCTTTATTAATGTTATTCTTATTTTTTATTAAAAAAAAGTTCTCGGTCCAGCCCAATACAGCAGAAATGGATAGCAGAAGTATACACAACTTAGGATCTGTTTAAAATCACTTAGGGTATGTTTGGATATAGGATTTGAACTGAGGATTTGACTTTGGTAGGGTATTTGTAAATCACTTAGACAAAGTATCTTGTTTGGATAGTTGAAAATATAATTTTTGAAATTTCGGAGTGATTTGAAATGTGGATTTGGGGTCTCCAAATCCACAGTTCAAATCACTAGTATGAAGTAGTTATTTGTCAAATCCCCTCAAACAACTAACTTACAAATCCACGTTACGTGATTGACATGCCCATCCCTATTCCCCCCCCCCCCCCCCGGGACTCTCCTTCTCCAATTCGTTCCCTGCTTCTACTTCTGCAATTCTTTTCTTTTTTGTTCCCTGCTTCTACTCTCCTTCTCCCACCGTCTGCTACACAGGTACTAATCTCGATTCTGCATAAATCCAATTTCATTTGCTTTATTTTTTTTCAATCATCATTCTTCAATTCAAACTGGGCATTAACAATAAAGAAGAGGAACTGGGCATTAACAACGAGATTGCCCAGTTTCCATCATTTATGTTTGGTGATGAGAACAAATGACCGTCGACAACTTTTCGACAACCACAGTACTATATCTGTTTGCGATGGCTCCACCTGTGTGCTCCATCTCATGGAAACCGTAATTAATCCAGTTCTGAGGGTGTGGTTTTTGTGTGTTTGTGAAGGAGGTGGTGGGTTTGTGGAATTTTGAAGTTGAGATTCAACATGTGGGATTCCTTTTTTGGGCAAAGAATGACTTTCAATTTGGAAGAGTTTTTGTCTTGTTGCTGTTTGAATTTTAGATAGGCTGAACAGGTACAAGTTATGATGGATGTTGGGGAAGTGGTGAGGAATGATGACGAGAAAGCTGTGGATGTTAACAGCATATGAATCGTAGACGTACTGGGTCTTGGATGTTGGATGTTGGATGTTCGGATATATATATATATATATATATATGAAATAAGTTAATTCGTAGATACAATTTTAGGGGAATCTTGAATCTGTTGGTACTCATCCAAACAAAGAATTTACAAATACTCGCTTAAAATTCACATAGTAATAAAAAAATATCCAAACAAGATATTTAAAAATGATGAGATTTGTAAATCAGGAGATTTCGAAATGAGGATATTTAGAAATACCCAGTATTTCAAAATCACACATCCAAACACACCCTTACAGTTTTAATTTTTTATTTCTACAAAAATAAATGGGTGCTTGATTGCCCAATTTTTATTTTGAATTTTTTTCTTATGGACGTTTGATTATTCAGTTTTTATTTTGAGTTTTTTCTTTTTAGTATTTGATTATCCAATTTTTATTTTGAGTTTTTTCTTGGTGGTAGTTGCGGTGGCCGGCGACGATGGCCCGCGACAATGCCGACGGGCAACGGTGGCCGGTGACTGGCGACAGGCGGTGGGGGTAGAGGTGGGGTCTCAAAACAAAAACTAAAATTAGAAACCCAAAACTCTAAAATGAGAGTTTTCAAAAACAGTCATGTTTTAAAAACTGGTTTTCAAGACAGAGGGGAAAAAAATGAAAACTGTGTGTCAAATATATTTTTTTCTCTAATTTACAAAACTGAAAAAAAAAATTAAAAACTTAAATGTTACCGAACGCTACCATAGCTAACTACATCCTATGAGAAATGAAGACAAATAGCAGCCTGCGGTTGGAAGTTTTGTTCTTAAGTATCAGTCAAAGCCTCAATAATTTATTGAGCTAAAAATCTAAAGTCAAAGAGTTTGCTTAGTTCAGCCTATAAAAGTTTTCAGATTATATTATATGTTTTTGGCGTTAAGGAAGAGGGTAGGCCATCGCCCTTGTGTGTGGACAAAAGAAAACAGTTGAAATGCAAGATCCTTGATTTGTCAGAAAAGGACGGGAGGGCAGTAAGCTTGCCAGCCAATTGTAGCCTCGGAACTTTGTCAACAATGTAGATGGCTCCATCCGGGGGAATTTTTATGCTTCGAAAAAGCCTAAAAAGTTAAACAAGGAATATTGCTTCTCCTTGTATGCCAACCTATTCAACAACGTTGATTCTCTCGGTTGATTTTAGTTGTAAATGCATATCGCTGTGGCCGGCTTCCAGAGCAATTACTCCAGTCTGTGATCAGTTTCATGGAATCGAAGCAAAACGAGAACGTAAAACATAAGGCTGCGCAGGAAAATTAAGTGGTGTTTCGGAGGGGGAAAAAAGAAGAATTATCTTAATATATGCGTGTTAAAGTTGAAACAGAAAACTGTTTGTACATTTTTGTGTGTTTCAAGTTAAACTGTTGAAGAAAGGAAATCGTGCATCTCTTGAGCAGAATAAAAGTGTGCAATGTTGCACACATACTGTACCTAACGATGTTAAACACCTAAAGCACTTAATTGGATACAGGTACCTAACAAACAAAATATAGAAAATTGTAGACATCACAAGGCCAAATGATAATCTGTTTGTCAGCAAATAATTCCAACCCCCTCCTCCAGGAGGCCAAAAGACTATTTTCTAGTTACTTACAGTTCTGGGTGTCTGGAGGGTGAATCAAACAATGATAATGTTACGGGTTTTCCACTTGTGTTGTTGAGCACTCTGAATCTAGCTGGTATACTGATGTTGTGCAGTTACCCTAAAACAAAAAAATAACATGCATATAAGAAGCCTAAATCTAATGTAAGAAGAAATGGTTACAAAGTTTCTTCTTTTTAGCAATTTGAAATTGTTCCTAGAAAACAACCCAAACTCAGGCTAACAAATGCATATGTTGTCAAACCTTTGTTTCAACGCCAGTTTCCACTTGGGGTTCAGAACAAGCTGACCGTGGGGAAGAACAAGCTGACTGCCATATAGAATCATGCATTAATGAAGTTAAAGGCTTTGCAACATATTCTCACAAACTGAGTGATGACAACTTTGTTTGCAATCAGCAGGGAAGAAACTTCACTTACCCCTGACACAGCGGAGTCAAAATGATTGTTATTTCTTGAAGGGTTGCACATGGGTGAGGCCGCATCTAAGAAGAGGAAACAGAATGTTTGATCATTATAAGTACGTCTCAGGCTCATAGAAACTTAAGTGCAGGATTGATTATAATTGGTAGTGTCACAAAGAAGGGGAGATTTACTAATGCTCAAGGATATGGTGGATGTCTGCACAGCTTCCCAGTTAATCATTCGGTTTTGGTTTTAGCCGGAGTTTGTTTAAGGGGACGAGGGGATATAGTAATGCCTAAGCACGTGGTGGATGTCTGCACAGCTTTCATCATTCAGTTTTTGGATTAAGCCAGAGTTTTTACTGGCTCCTAGCATGTACAAATTCAGTTTCCATGTCATTCAGTTTTGTTAAGCAAAGCTCAACGTCTATGATCAACTTCTTGGACTCCCTTCATAGAAAATAATTATTTTTGGGGTTCCTTTCAATGATGGATTGACCTTCAACTATGGACCGTCTGAAACTTCCTTATGCCACATATCGAAGAAGAACGAATTAGGCTCTTCTGTTTAATCCCAGGAGTTCAGTTATCAAAATCTGACAGCATCAACTCAAGTATGTTAATGTATTAGGGTGTATTTTAGATTTAACAATTCTAAATATTTTATGTTATTGAACCAACTAAACTTACCTTTTTGCAAATTATCCGCTGCATGTTTTTCTTGCATTAATAATGTCTAAGGCTACACTCCATTCTTATGATTTAGAGCACCAGGTAAATGGTGGATGAAAATGACAGCTTCTCTCTTACTGCCATGTCCCATCTGCCTAAGCATCATCTGATAGTAACAACCTCTGTTTGACAGCGGGCAAATTTTTGCAATGATTTTCAGCAAACATGTGGGATAAATAAATTCAATGCTGAACGTCCTGATTTCAGAGTTCCACAGAGTGCACACTCCCCACATATAATTAGAGAAGAGACATCAGCACAGAAGTAGTGGAAGTAATATCGAGGGAAAAAAGACCTGCAATTTCTGCAACTGCTCTCCCAAAAGCCTCATGAGGACACTTTACTCTACAGTTTTGATCCACATCTTCAATCCTGCTATGCCAGATAGTACAAAGATTATGAAAGAATAATCACTAACAAACAGAAGAATTATTCATGTCCAGCCCTCCAGATATACGGAACTTCCAGAGTGTGTCCAACAGGAACTTTATTCGGCTTTTGCAGTTCATTGAAACTTTCATCATAAGAGCAAACAACTGAAATAGAAAATGCACAGGAGGTGTTTAATTCCAGTTATAACTCCACATTACATTAAATCTAGCTTTCATGGCTTTGATTTTGTAAAGGTCTCTCAAAAAGCCGTATCATGCAATAGAAGCGTATTTTCAGGACTAACTATTACTATGGTTGTTAAAAGGTATGGTTGGTACTGTAATTAATCACGGGTTAAAGAGAAAATCAGTTAAGTCCAAACTTGTAAGTACTCAAATTGAACAAAAAGGTTGATGAGGTATACTAACGCTACCTGTTATCTTCTTTACTGACTGCTGGACATTCTTCACCGTTTACCAGAGTTAAGGAGAATGCGCCCCTATTCTGGCGTAGCATTGATGATCACTTCTGATTAGTAAACGAGTAGCAAACAGAAGCTGAGGCAACACTCAACAAGACTAAATTAGACGATATGTAAAGTAGTTTTTAGGAGATGCATCAGGAAGACAAAAATGACATGCTGCTAGAGGTTTAGAAAAGGGAATCGTATCATGTAAAAGGTCAATACGGATCATACAAATTTAGCATGAAGATAGCCAGAATGAACTGTCATATAAGGATCGGGTGCCTGTGGCATGCAAGTGGATCACAGATCCTCTTCTTTTTTTGGTCGTTTTCCTCACATGCCCGAAATTTGGGAGGTGAAACGCAAAATGGTTTAGACTTTTGATCTACCTAAATGAGCACCACATGGCAATTATTCCATAATCTGTTTGATAGAAATCACAGTAGCTTAACGTTGAGAGCGGCTTATCTACAACCAAACTAAACCATTTTCTCTGACCTCTTCATCCATGTGGGTGATAGTTTCTTGAAACTTCTTAATGATGACTTCTAAACTCCCCAGCTCAATAAGTAATGCCTGCCATTGAAATTTCCAGAAAGTAAATCAAAATGTCAATTCGAGAGTTGTATTCAAAATGGACAATACGGACCTTTTTCTCCGACATTAAATTCTGTATAATCAATTCTTTTGCTGAAAGAGTGTCCTGAAGGTGAGGCTGGTTAAGGCAAACTGGACTTTCAGAATCGTCTATAGCCGGATTTTTATCATTAATTTTTCAGTCAATGAAACACAGTATTTCAACCAAGTTTATTATGGATATCTCTTCTCTCTGTGGTTGTTGACTTTTGTATCTATCTTTTGCTGCCTCCAACTGTGCTTCCAGTTCTAAAATTATCTTATCCTTTCTTCTGAGCTCATCCTCATTTGTTCTCAGGGTGCTTTCCAGGTTACCGATCTTTTCTGCATGGCACAGTGTGAATTATGGTCTTAAGAAACCCTCAGAAGTACATGAATTAACCAACTACTAACGTGGCACGACCAGCTTATAGTCGTATGACTACGCAAATGTTTTACAAGCAATGTTACTTTAATACCTAATGCTTACAACACTATACAAGCCTATGAGCTAAATATGACAGGAATATGAGAATTACCAAGAAACAGTGACTCAAATGTAGAAAGCTTATCGACTCTGGTCATCAATCCAGCCACTGAAAACAAAAGCATTTCAAGAATAACAAACTGATAATTCACTTTCAATCCAGCTGTAAATCCATACATGAGCAGTGAGCATACACCTGGAAAAGCAAGAGTTCAGTACATGCCTACTTCCTCTTTTTCACAGAGAACATGTTGTGCATTATCCACAATTTGCTTGACAAAGAAAGCCTCCTTTGCTATTGAGTCAACCAATAGTAGATGAGCATTTATTTTTTCATTAAGAACAGCGATTTGTCTATCTCGGGATTCAATTGATCTTTTCATTTCACAAGTAGAATCCTGCATGTCAATACGGGAACAATGAACAGATCTTGGCAGAGACAAACTTCAAGAGAAATGGAAGCCTTTAAACAAGAGTCACGCCGAGTTCCATTATTCAATTCCTTTTCTATTTTTCTCAGATTGGGTGCTATACCATGAAACTTCAATGACATTTAGCTACAAAAAGTTGTGTCAATATGGCAGCTTGGTCTCGAGGGCTGGAAAGAAGCGGAGAACAAAAAACCGGGTGAAACAAAAAAAACCTTAGAAAAAGCGGTCCTACCTAGCTCTCAGATGGCACGGCATAAATGGTAAACCCGAACTTTACTGGTAGATCACTTGATCATATTAATGAACTCAAGTGTTGGTAAACTAAAGTTAGCCGGTTCAGGATATCATATCTGAAGATGAACATCTAAGGAGTTAGGAAATTCTGTGAGCCTCCACAAAAGGGGAATTTAGTAAATGAGACCTCCACCCTTTGCGTCTACTTATGAACCAGGCCCGTTCATTTGAACATAAAAAGACAAACTAAGTAAAGATGATCAGGTGAAAAAAATAAGATTATTATAGGAAAAAGCTAAAAAGCACTGAAAAATTCAGCAAGAACATAGACTGAAGGTGTAAAATGCCACATATTTAAATTAGAGGTAGATACTAGATACCAAAAAGAAAAAATTGATGTTAAAGACAAACTGAAGAAATGGAAGCCAGGGATTGATGGCAAGTGTGTCCTATGAAATCCTGAGTTTGAGATCAGGGATCGCTTTTGTTTGCATGTTCAAACCCTAAAGAAGCGTGTGAAAGATGCAGACTTTCGTGAACCTACAATATTGGCATATGGGCTGGCAGCAAATGCTGACAGATGCTCTGAATCAATAGAAAGGAAAATGCCTCAGAATTAAGGAAGCCGGTCTTGGCAATAATTGCTAATGTGACACTGCAAAGGGCTTCTGGTAGCAACAGGCCAGGACTACTGTGGAGTTTTGTGCAGGTTTTCGGTATCTGTATATCAACGGGGAACTGCACAAGTCATGGGGAAGTTCTGATTCTTTTTTGAAGTCCACTTCCTTTTGCTTTAGCTAGATTCTGATTGTTTGTGATGAGGGGATAGTTGGTACCATTTTGTTGAGCATTAAAGTTCGTGCCATTTATGAAAAGGAGAAAACAAATGGAAAAACTGTGGGAATGGTTTTACGGTAATGCAATCTTCTTACACGGCTGGTGGTAAACCATGTGATATCTCGCAAGCAATGATTAAGCATAATTTATTGTAAATCACCAAAACCAACAGCACAGTCGGGGATCGTCGACACGAGGATAGAGGATTGAGAAACAACACTGTTCAAACCATATGAAACTGATTTCATTATTCCTATAGGCGGTGACCATATGAATTTGTGGTCACCTTTTTCAGCATAGTACATTGTCCATATAATGCATTGCATACTTGAACTATTTCACACTATTATAGATGGAAAAAAAGGCAACTAATACGGACCTCATATGCTTTCACAAAGCGTTCCCTCGATTGTAATAGGCTGTTTATAGTTTCCTTCAACTCTTTTTGCTTGTTTTCAATCAAAGCATTGTCGTTTTGAAGGTAATTCACCTGTGACAATGACGAGCCAACCAAATAACGAAATTCAGTTGACTAATGTATCACCAGATTATTAATCAGACACTTCCTCCATTTCATTGGATTTGTCCCCTTCAACCTTTTGCGAATTCTTAGGATACATTCAGTACACGTGAACGTGTCGACTTTACTCACTAGCTTCATCATAGCTTGACTTGTCAAACGATACCTATTTACAGTATGATTGTTATTTGAGAACCGTTCAACATTTACACAATCTCTTGTGGAATTAACCAGTTCCTATCTTTTAGAAAGAATTATGCTCCAGTAAACAAATATCAAACATGTCATGGTTACGCGAGTCTATCCATCTATCCTATAAAGTGGCGAAATATCAAAGGGAGAAATCGATTGGAATGTAGGGAGTGATCTTTAAACGAGAATTTCTAGAAATGCATGATACACGCGGATCGCAACTACCTTCATTTCGAGCTTTTGACGAAGTTCATTGGATAAAGTCAACTTCGACTGCAATTCAGTTAGCTTTCTGTTGAATTCCTCCTCGGCTTGCTTTTGTCCCTAAATTCGATTATCAACAAATGATAAATGAGTTACGATCGAGGCTTACGAATTTGCTAGGTCGCTGTAGACCGATTATGATGAGAAGGTACAGTGATTCGAATGAAACCTGGACGAAGAGGTGGAGTTGATCGGAGGCGGAGCGTTCCTTGTCCTGAAATGTTCAAAGAGAGAATTAATGAAAAAAAAAAAACTGCTGGTGGGGTGGCGGCAGCGGTGGTGGCGATCGGTAGGTGTATTACCCTGAGTTCACGAATTTCGGAGATTAGGGCTCGAAGCTGGAGCTTGAATTTCGACAGTTTGATCAGCTCCATTTTCCCGCCAAATTTTCTCTGATCCAACTACAATGAGGGCTCTTTAACCAGTTAGGCCGAATATAGCTTTTTTCTTAGGGGGTGTTTGATAGAATCAATAGTTTAGTACTGAATTTGAATAAAACAAAACTTTAATTAAGTGTTGAACGAGTCTATTTTGTATAACTCATTAAGATTAAGAGGGTGTTAGGGTTTAATTTTAGGATGGTTAAATCTAATTTAATATAAATTAAATCAGGTATGTGAGTATTTGATAAAACAGATTTATGAGATTAAAAAACTATTGATTAAATCTATAATCCTGAAAAGTGAAAAGTGAGGATTATGACATAATCATTTTTCTCGTAATCAAGTTTGACCTTCTAATTTATCATATTATCCTAATATTTCTTACAAAAAGACATTTCATATCTTTAACTAATTTGCGAAAGTTATTGTACTATAAGCATTAATGTCAGATGTGGATGTTTCTAATTTAAGATAGGAAATAAACAACTTTTATAGGTGAGTAAAAATATCTTTTTCGATAGTTTATTTGTATATTATAGTTATTTGCAAATTAAAGTTATGTTAACTTTACCTTTTCTAAATGGATATTATATATTTATTTATGGGTAAATTACACCAAACACCCCTCAAGTTTTACGTAATTACACTTCATTACCGCTATTTTTAAAAATTACACTCAGCTCAAAAAGTAACTTTTTCTCTTACAGTGTTAATGGTGCAATGCAAAAAGACATGAATGCCCTCAGACTGTTTTCTTGCTTCTTCTTCTCTCCCTCTGAGCCCCACGGCCGCAACAGCCCCTTGACCCTTGCCCTTCCTTCGGCATCTTACGCCGGCACCCTACAGCGCCCCTTCCCCCGTCAGCACCCTGCAGTGCCCTTCCCCCGTCAGCACCCTGCAGCGCCCCTTCCTTCGGTATCTTCTTCTCTCCACTCGTCCCCCGCGGTCGCAACAGTCCCTTGCCCCGTTGCCCCTCCTGCTGCAACAGCGCCGCACCTCACTCTCCGCTGATAGCGCCCCTCCCCCCGTCGGCGACACCGACCCCCTTCTTCCTTCTTCTTCTATCCCCTCGTCCCCCGCGGTCGCAACAGCCCTTTGCCACGTCGCCCCTCCTGCTGCAACAACGCCACGCCTCACTCTCCTGACAGCGCCCCTCCCCCCGTCGGCGACGCTGACCCCCCTTCTTCCTTCTTCTTCTCTCCCCTCCTCCCCCGCGGTCGCAATAGCCCCTTGCCCCGTCGCTCCTCCTACTGCAACAGCACCACGCCGACAGCGCCCCTTCCCCCATCGGCGACGCCGACCCCCCTTCTTCCTTCTTCTTTTCTCCCCGCATCCCCCGCGGTCGCAACAGCCCATTGCCTCATCGCCCTTCCTGCAGCATCTTAAACCGACGCCTCACTCTCCGCTGACAGCTCACATCCCCACGTCGGTGACGCCGACCCCCATTTTCCTTCATCCTTCTTCTCTCCCCCGCAGCCGCAACAGCCCTTGCCCCTCCTTCTGCATCCCACGCCGGCAGCGTCCCTCCCCCCGTCGGCGCCCCCCTCCCCCATTCCTTCCTTTTATCGCAGCTGCAACAGTGCCTCGCCGCCGCCCGCCAAACCCATTAGCTTTTAGATTCAACCCTAATCTTCCTTTTTTAATTGTTCCGACCAAAATGCCCTCATTGTTTGAGTAAATGACAAAGGGGGGGTATTTTGGGTATGAAAATTGCATAAAGTGATGTGTCAGAGAATTTTTCACGGAGTTGGACCTTCCGTTAAATGTGTGTAGTTGTGTGTAATGTGGGTACAAACCTCGGGGGGACAGCGTGTAATTTTTAAAGATAGTGGTAGTGGAGTGTAATTACGTAAAACCTCAGGGGTGTTTAGTGTAATTTACCCTTTATTTATTGAGTGTCCTCTATGGTCATTTTGTTATAGTAGAGCCGATTTAAGCCTATTTTATCCAAATAGCAAACTAATTTTGTTTAAAGTAGATTAAATTTGATTTTTAAAACTAATTAGGATTTAAGCTGAAAAGTATCCAAATAGAGGCCGGTTGAGATTGATTCTGAAAAATAGATTTCACTTATCTGAATCAGTTTTCAAAATCAGATTTAATCTACTTTAAGCAGAATTAGTTTGATATTTGACAAAATTAGCTGTGAACTAGCTTAAAGTTACAAAAAGTGTTTGGGTAGAAAGTGATTTAATCAATTTTAATATGACAAAATGACTATAAAGGACACTTAATAAATAAATTTTTAATATTCATTTAGTGAAGTAATTTTAACATAACTTTCAATTGAAAATAACTACAATATACTCCGTACGAAAAATTTATTGAAGAAACTATTTTCAACCACCTACAAAAGTGGTCACTTTTTATTTTGAATTAAAGATTAAAGAGCGTACAGAAAATGGTGGGGTTAGCGTAGAAAGAATATAAATCTAGAAGTTAATTAAAAGTCACATCCAATAATTAGTTAAAAGGTTATGAAATGTCTTTTTATGAAAAACATGGCGATAAGCCGGTAAATTCAAAGGTCAAACCTGATTATGGAAAAAATGATTATTTCATAATCATCACTTTTTGAGGATTATGGATTTAATCAGTTTTTAGTTTTTTAGCTAGATTAAGAGCCCGTTTGAGATTGATTAAAAAAGCAGATTCAGCTTAAATCTTAATCAGTTTTTAAAATCTGAATTAATCAGAATCAATTTGTTGTTTGACAAAAGTAATTGTAAACTAGATTATAGATTAAATCTATAAAAAGTGTTTGGATAAAAAAAATACTTAAATAAGTTTCACTATGACAAAATGACCATAGAAGACACTCAATAAACAATTTTATAATATTCAAACAACGTTAACATAACTTTTATTCTTAAGTAACTATAATGCCTAAATAAATTATTAAAATAACTATTTTCTCGCACCTACAGAAGTTGTTATTTTTTATTTTAAATTAAAAATACAAACAATCTCATGTTATTGCTTATAGTATGATAACATTTCCAAATTAAAAATAAAATTTATCTTAAGCACAAAAAAAAAAGATTATCTAAGTGTAGGAGAAGAATTTAGCAATAAGAGAATAGATAAACTCCAGAAACTATCTAAGATAATTAATTAAGGGGTATGAGATGTCTTTTTGTGAAAAATATGAAGATAGGATGGTAAATTAGAAGGTCAAACCTGATTATGAAAAAAGTGATTATTTCATAGTCATCACGTTTGAGGAGTATGGAAAGTGAGGATTATTATTAAATCAGTTTATAGCTTCTGGAGATGGATTAAATTTCTTAATTTGTTTTGCCAAATACCCACAAACCTGATTTAACTTAAATCAGGTTTGACCATCCCATAATTAATCCCAAACACCCTTTAAATCTCATAATCTCTTTTACCAAACACTCACACACTTGACTTAATTAAATAAGGTTTGACCATCCCAAAATCAACATCAAACACCCTCTTAGAATCAATCTCAAACAAACTCTAACTGAAGTCTGCTAAATGTTTACTTTGACACTCTGACCCTTCTACTCCGTTTTTCAAAACTTAATCAATCTTGTTAGAGAATTGAATAATTGAACGTATTATCATATCAATGATGGATAGTTCAAATCCAGTTTACAATCATGAGCATAACTTTGAAGCCTAATTCAAAAAATGTACCCTCAAGTGTACAACTTTAGTACCCAAGTTTGAAGGTATGCCAAAAAAATACTCAAATTTAAAAAAGTGTACCAAATCAGTACCTCAGCTAATGGTGGACGGATGCCATTAAAAAGTCAGAGGGGTAGGACTGTTAATAACAGTAAAACATATCTTAAAAACACATGGCACTATTTTTAATAACAGTAAAACACATGAACGTTGTGACTAGTGAATAGGTGGTTATGGTAGGGTAAGAATATATTTACCTTAACCGAGTGAATGGTGGCTTGATTTTTCGATGCTGGTAACGTGTGTGGGTTGTGAGTGTGCGTGACTGTGTGTAGTATGTGGGTTTTGTGTGTGTGAATTAAAGAAGAAGAAGAGGAGAGAGAGAGACAGCAAGAGCAAGAGCAAAATTGTAAAAAGGAGCCATGTGAACAAATTTTATCTCTTTTTTTCATAATTACAATCCTACCCCTTGGACTTTTTAACGTCATCTGTGGTCTGTTAGCCAATGTACTGATTTTGGTCATTTTTTTAAACTTGGATACTTTTTTTGCACACATTCAAACTTGGATGCTAAAGATGTACTAAGGGTAAACTTGAGGGTACAATTTTGAGATTAGGCCTAACTGAAACACAAAAGTATGCAAATCAATCACATGAATTAGCAATAATTTTTCAATAGTTAGAAGTCACATTATTACATACATGAATCATAACCATAAACTAAATAATTTAGTTGCAATCTGTTGTCGTAAGATATCCATAAACATTTGATTAGCTTTTCGTGCTTCTGCTCTCATACTTACTGAATTTTCGTTACGGTACTCAATATTATCAAGAATATCCAAATTGCTCAAGAAAGGACTCCGTGACATTTGTTTTCCGAATAAAATTCTATACCTTTGCACAAGAAATGCGACATTCCTTTATACTTGAAAAGGATATAGTGGCATCCTCTACAATATTCAGAAATGAGCCTTAAGGACTCCAAACGTCGTCGGTCTACCATGTACGTGATCAGATTGTTTCTCTTTTTTATGCATGATGATCATGTACAAAGTCTGACAACCAAAAACCCACATTGCGAGAAGGTGCCAGTAATCTACGAGTATGTGTATACGCAATGTCACATAAATAATATTATCTGCAATAAGTTCATTTATTTGAACAATTTAGTACTCTAAAAGGAATCTCAATGTCATACGTGAGTCACCATATTTCACTACTTGGCGGCATAAACAAAAAATAATTAGCACCCTTGAGTAATGTGCTACTCGTTCCAGCCCATATTAATGTGAAAATCGTATTAAAGTTGCATATAACTAGAACATTTTAGTAACATTCCCCCCTTCCTCTTCCTCTATATCGTACTTGTTAATCAGAGGATAAGACATCATGAATAAGCATTTCATTCAGTGCACCCACTACACCCTTCGACGAAAAAAGTTAACAACCAGATAAGTTAAAAGTAATTACAAAATTATGTCTGTAACCATTCTCGTGTCAATAAAAAAAATCGTACTGAAAACGTTAACGAGATCTAAATATGTATATCTACTTGGAATATGTGCCTAAGCCGACGATGGTGTTAAATCTGATTTGAAGATAATATGTGGTATGAACAATTATTTCCTTTAAAATTTAAGATAATATGTCGATAACACCTCATGGAAATATATATGCATGGTATGTGTTGAATGGTTAAATATTCGTTTGACAAACTGAGTTCTCGTGTTATGAATCTAAATTACCAAGAACATTGTCATCTTCTTCCATATAGAAACATAACGACTATCCTTTAGCCACCCTTGAGTGCGAAGTGATTACATATGTTCACAAATACTTGTTAGACATCCTCAAAATCTCTTGAGAATAAGCAAGATTTATATTTGTTGTCTCGTCCAAATATCCAGTTCCACTAAGCGAAGGATTTGTATCTGGTCTTCGCTTAAAACGTCTTTGTTTCAAAATTTTCATCATGAGAATGGTTGCAACAACTCTTCGGGCATCCTTCTGGTTTGTGGTCACCATTCGTTTCAATTCATTTATGCACAATAATGTATTGTCAATAATCACCGTAATAAAAGATAAACATAAATATAACACTCACATGTCATCAAAGCAACCTTTGCCAACACCGCAACGATAGTAGGCATTCAAATTACTAAAATACACATATATAGATGTCAAGAATCACACTTCAACTAAAAACAAAAAGAAAAAAAGAACAAGATCTGATATTAACTTCCTATTGGTCCAATAATCATTAAATTATCGCAATCCTAATGGAAACAATAAACCAACTGAATGCAATTCACATAAGTCTTATCTTTCTTCCATTAATTTGTATCCAAGTTTTTCTGGCTTCTTCTGATATTTGACTGAGCATCATCCATTGTTCCATGTATGCTTTCTGTTCACAAAAAATGCTACATGCAACGGCGTATAAGTGGTCAGTCATTTATAACATTTCCATCTAATTAAGAATATGGTTGCACACATCAAGTTTCTCATATTTGTCTTTCTTATGGCGTTTGACTTTTGATTTTGGTATATCAGTATGATAAATAGATGTAAAGGCATACCAGAGTCATTGTCTACATGTATTTGAAACAATGCCCCACCATCAGTGGGCAACCCATCCTTCGATGGACCCCAAGCTACCTTCCCAGATGCTCCAATACCATCAAGTAATGATTTCATCTTATTTGCATACTGTAGTCCAACATATCGAAATTATTTCGCACTTGGATTTGCCCGTTGGACATTGTGTGTAAAGTTAAGTTATACATATATAGTTTTTCATTTTTCTAAAAATGCAAATCAGGGTCAACGAAATTGTACCTTCATGTACCCATCCCATCCATCTGGGTTCCAATTCACAGAATTTTTGTCACACGATCGTAACCATTTTCAATCTTTTCAATTAGTTTTGACCCTACACTATATTTTTTTAAAAGAATAATTCCATTGGCTCTTGAGTTGCTTTTCACGAAGGACAATACATTTTTTCTCCTTAGTTTTTTTAATTATATTATCCCATGACATCTTCTTGAAATTACCTTAAGACTTTTTAGTCATCCGATGCTTCTACAATGCATGCATTTATCAAAAATTTATATAGTTCTGGATCTTCCAGTTTGCTCTATAACCATCATCAGGAGCTATTCTTATACAAGTATTACATTATTAGATATACTATAAGAAAAGAACCGGTTCGCTTTTTAAACCGTTCAAACCGAACCAAGTGAATTTTTAATGAATGTAATAGTCTAGGGGTGAATATTTAAACAGGAGAATATTATGTTGCATAATTTTGTTAAGAGCTATGTAAGAGATACAAAGTTTTGCTTAAATCCAGGATACCGTCACTTCAATAGGTGTTGATAGCGTAACATACCATTCGTCGCGCCTCCGTTTTATGACACAATACAAGATAAAAATTGTTTCATACCAATACATACGGCTATGAGCGGTTGATGCAATATATACCACACTTACAGTAAATACCCTTATCTTAGAAATATGTATTGGATTCTTGTGGTAGCATTAGCAAAAGTAAAACATGACAAGACTCACCATAAGTTAATTTTGAATTTTTGGCTTGAACTCAACATTTGGGGTCGAATTGCCTATGTATCCGATCGAAATAATCAGAATCAAAACCGCCGTAGTTCGACTCTGGTCCTACGGAGAGTAATATATATTTCAAGACTTAGACTTAGACTTAGACATAAAAAAAGGTAAAAAGAGTACTATTTTTGAAATGAAATGAGATTACGGGAAGTGGAGACAATCTAGCTACATAATTCTTCTATCCTAAGTAAGCTAGTAAAAATTACCTTGAGATGTAGCTTGGCTTGACGACTTGGGGATGTTGTCCGTAGAATCCACGATACAGAGAGCAAAGAAGACGGTTAAATGGCTAGATTTCTAGAGAGAACTTCACGAAGAAATGACATACAATCTCTAAAGAGAATAATCTTCTGAGACCTCTTAAAATGAAAGCCAAGACCCCTTTTTATAGTTCTCAGGGTCATAGAATCTGATAAGATTGGTAATGCCAATCTACAAGGTTGGAGGCAAGTCAAAATAAGTGATAAAATCACAGATTGACAAAAATCTACTAACCGGCCGGCTAGTAAAAAAATCGGTCGGTTTACCTTATTAATTAAAAATGATTTTTCTGAATTTTGAGGCATTATATGTCCCTATTTTTGGTAATTATCTCAGAAATCACAAATGAGATGTACTAAAGTCATTTTCTATCCAACAAATAAATTAATGTGATATTTTTATCAAGGATAAATCATGGATTATTTTCCCAAGCCATCTAGACAAATTATACCAATTAGAATAATCTAGACGCAAATGGACTATACTAATGCAGTTGGACTAGACTGACGAACTGTACATGTAACTGGACTGGACAATTAACTAAATCACATTACTAAGCGTACACTCAATAATGCACTTTGAATATTTTTAAAGCCATTATTTATTTCAATTAAAATGCCTATAATTATGCATATTCTTCACTTTTACAGAACAGGGCAGATGAAATCAATTATGCATATTCTTCACTTTATTTAGCTACTGTCTAAGCAAGAGAAAAACATCTTCAAAAACTTTCCAATACATTAATAATGAAGCCGACCAATTCAAGTACCTGAAACTTGTACTTTCATAAAATTCCATTAGAATGCCATGAAGGACAAGGATACCGTACAAGACATTGTAGAAATCTGGGAGTACTTCATTGAATTCGTTCAATACCTTCGAAGGGTGTTCGCCCCCTCTATGAGCACATCTTCCCATGCTGGATTGAAGGAAACTCAAAAATTAATCACAGTCCTTCGTTAGGTTGTAAGATTTACAAACTCCCTCAAGCCTTGAATTCCTAGCACGACATCTGTCTTTCAACGGCTTCACGGACAGGATAGTTGTAGAAAGAATATGAGATCGTTAGTCATATGTTGTCATGTTTTTTGCAAACAAAGATATAAACATGTCTAAGAGAGCAGTTTAATCATTTTCAAAGGTAGCGCCAACTTCTGCAAGACCTTTGAACGTCACAATGTGACCGTCATCGGTCAGAAACACATGTTGTGCATTAATATCAACATGTACATAGAAACAAGACAAGTGAACCATATAAAGCTCATGCACTATCTCCCAGTTTCATATGAATTGGTAGGAAAAACATATAAATAAGCTTTACAACAAGGCTTTAGTAAGAGTAAAAGGAATCCTAATTTCAAAAAACCTAATTCAAACAAAACTCACGTATATGTATTTGATCCTCTTAAGAAAATTACCTCATAACAACGACAACTTCATCTTTCAGCCAAAAGCGTTTGTGATATAATTCATTTCCAAATTTGTCAATAAAATCAACCAATGTGTACGGTACATCTTGGTGGCTAAAAATGACCCACACTACGAGAGAAACATTTTAGCACCCACGGTACACTACCGTAGGCGTAGGCTAGGCCCACGGTACTCTCTACTTATGCCAACGCTTTAGTACCGTAGGCATAAACTGTTTCTCTCGTAGTATGAGCAATTTTTAGTCACAAAGCCGTACTTGTACGGCTCGTAATAAAGCTGCTTAGTGTTTCGGATTTTTTTTTCACTGAAGTCTTGTAATAAAGCTACTTATTTATAGGTGTTTCCTACCCTTTCACATGAAATAGAGAGACAATGTCTGAGCTTTATATGGTTCACTTGTCTTGTCTCCATGCACATGGTGATATCAATGCACAACATGTGGTTCTGACCGATGAGGGTCACGGTGTGACGTTCAAAGGTCTTGCAGGAGTTGGCACTACTTTTGAAAACTATTACACTGCTCTCTTAGACATGTTTACATCTTTGTTTGGAAAAGCACGACAAAACTTGCCTAACGATCTCATATTCTTTCTACAATCATCTCTTTCTAAAGTAAAAGGGATATCATCAAAAAAATAAGTGAAATTGTTGTTCAAAATTAAGTATAGGATTTTCGTATAATGTTGATAACACAGTGTGTTATCACTTATATGAACTAAAGAATTAGTGTCTTTCTTATATTATTTAGGGTAAATTACACTAAATACTCTTGATTTTTTACGTAATTACATTCCACTACTGCTATCTTTAAAAATTACACTCAGCTCAAAAAGTAACTTTTTCTCTTACAGTGTTAATGGTGCAATGCAAAAAGACATGAATGCTCCTCAGACTGTTTTCTTGGAATTTTTGAGGGAAAACTTAATTTTGAGAATTTTTTGAGGGCAAACTTGTTTTTGGGAATTATTAGAGGGAATACCCTAATTCAAATTGAATGTCCTAATTGAACCCTAATTTAACACCCTAATTCACATATATACATAATTGAACCCTAAATTAAACTAATTGGACCCTAATTAAACCCTAAATTGAATGTCCAAATCCAACCGAACCCTAAATTGAACTAATTGAACCCCCTAATTGAACTCTAAATTGAATGCCCTAATTCAACCGAACCCTAAATTGAAGTAATTGAACCCTAATTGAACCATAAATTGAAGTAATAAAATCCTAATTAAACCCTAAATTGAATGTCTTAATCGAATCGAACCTTAAATTAAACTAATTGAATGCCCTAATCCAACCGAACCCTAAATTGAACTTATTGAACCCTAAATTGAATGTCCAAATTCAACCGACCCCTAAATTGAACTAATTGAACCCTAATTGAACCATAAATTAAAGTAATTGAACCCTGATTAAACCCTAAATTGAATGCCCTAAATTAAACTAATTGAACCCTAAATTAAATGTCATAATCCAATCGAACCCTAAATTGAACCCCCTAATTGAACCCTAAATTGAATGCCTCAATTCAACAGAACCCTAAATTGAACTAATAGAACCCCCTAATTGAATCCTAAATTGAACTAATTGAACCATAATTAAACCCTAATTAAACCCTAAATTGAATGCCCTAATCGAATCGAACCCTAAATTAAACTAATTGAACCCCTAATTGAACCCTAAATTGAATGCCTTAATCTAACCGAACCCTAAATTGAACTAATTGAACCCTAAATTGGCTAAATTAAACCCCCTAATTCACTTAAAGTTTGTGGAGTTGACTGAAATTTTGGAAAACCACACAAGTGAGTAAAGGACAAAGGGGGGGGGGGGGGGGGGGTATTTTGTATATAAAAAATACATAAAGTAATGTGTTAGGGAATCTTTTCGCGGAGTTGGGCCTCTCGTTAAATGTGTGTAGTTGTGTGTAATGCCGGTACAAACCTCGGTGGGTCGGAGTGTAATTTTTAAAAATAGCATAATAGAGTGTAATTACGTAAAACCTCAGAAATATTTAGTGTAATTTACCCTATTATTTATTATTTGATGTACAAGATTATACCTAGCGTTGTTTGGAAGTTTCCATTTCTCATCTTTCCCGAATAGAAGGTGCATGCTCTCATTGCCATCAACAAACAACTTGCTTGTAATGCTATGTTACGAAAATTTGTCCACGAAACCGCTGAAAGACACAGTTGAGTATCGTGCTAGGAATTCAAGGCTTGAGGGGGTCCGAAAGTTCTACAACCTAACGAATGATTGTAATGCTTAATTTTTTTAGCTTCCTTCAATTTAGCAAGGGAAAATGTGCTCATAGAGGGGGCGAACACTCTTTGAAGGTATTGAGTGGACTCAATGAAGTACTCCTAGATTTCTACAATGTCTTGTACGAGGGCCTTGTCCTTCATGGCATTCCAGTGGAGTTTTACGAGAGTATAAGCTTCAAGTGCTTGAATTGGTCGGTTTCGTGATTTTAACGTATTGAAAATTCCTAAAGATATCTTTTTTCTCTTACTTAGATATTAGCTAAGTAAAGTGAAGACTATGCACAAGTGATTTCATCTGTTATTGTTACTGAAAGAGACAAGTTTGAGAACTTTACAAGTGGTGTTACTAAAAGTAGTTTAGGAAAAGGTTGAGGTTTCATGTCCTGAAACTGTAGGCGGCGCGTTAGTCTTATTTGGTATGTCAAAAAGTCTGAACAGAATAGAGTGGGATGCAACATTCTGCTAGTTCCATGGACCCAAAGGTTGGTTTATCTAACTTAACTAAGGAAAGGTTGGATTCTAAGGGCTTCAATTGTGTGTTTACTCAGTAATTTTCCACTAGAAAGCCTTTGTCATTATCCTTTTGGTCTTCCATATCCATATACATGTTCAACTAGGGCTGAACACCGGGGTTAGCCTTGATGCACAGTTGACTGGCGACAACATGGTCGTATTAACTGTTAGCAATTAACTGGCAACAACGTGATCCTAATAACTGTTAGAAGCACCCTCATTTGAAATAATCTTTCCACTAACAGGTTGATGCCAAGGAAAGTGGGTTCGCAGTCGACGTGGAGGTGCCACAAGGAATGCATTCCGAGTCAGATGCCAAGTGTAATACCCCGAACCTAGGCTTAACCGGTTATTATTACTTTAGCGACAGTTTTTAAGAGTGATGTTCTTTTGAGTTTTTAAGCGACAAATAATGAAGCGGGTTAGCGTAACAACCCATAATAACATTCTAACATATAGTTATCATAAGTATTTTATTTCTTTGGATCATTTTTGCAATTACAGGTTTGGGTTAGAAATTTTTAGTGGCAAATAAATATGTGGAGTTTTCTTTATATTTTTCTATTTAGGGTTTCTTTAAGCAAATGTATATAAAACCCTATACAACTGGGGCTGCCGTCAAGGGCTCCTGTTCAGCTCGTCAGATCCACCTTAGAGAGAGAGAGAGAGTTAGAGAGATAGAGGAAGGACGGGACAAGGGTTCTCCGGCGATCAAATTTTCCTGTAAGTTTTTCCCTAGTTTTCTTTTCTCTTGTTCATTACTGATTACGGGATTAAGAGGGGTATGGGAATCATGCCGTGGGATGATAGTGTTTGAGTGTGTGTATGTAGTTATATGGACGTGTGTTTGTAGATGTGTATACGGGTGTTTGTGTGTGTGCGCGGTGGTGCCGTAAGGTGTGCGCAGCTTGATACCGTAAGATGGAGTCATCACCAAGAGGGATGGCTGCCATGAAGGGTACATGTTGGGAAGAAGAAGGCACAACAATGGTGGCTGTGACTGAGCTCGTGAACAGGGGTGCAAGGGAAAGGGAAGAGAGGCTGTCACAAGCAGCCTGTGAGCTGGAAATCCTTGTGTGTTTAACCCAGCGGTGTGAGGTCTGTCTGCTCATGAGAGTGGGTGAGTGAACTGCCATGATTTATGTCTAGGGGAAATGGAATGAGTTGTTGGAGGAAGAAGCTGTGTTGATGTCTGTATAGTGTGTGTAAATGTATATGTGTGTTTATCCTGTGCATTGTGAGAGAAGGGGGTGCAGCTGGGTCGTGAGTTGTGGTTATTATGTGTGTATATGTGTGAGTTTGTGGCTGTACAAAGTGGGTATTACACGAATAAATCTGGGTTTATGTGGAGTGGTTAGTTAATGGGTGTACAGTGTGTATTGGATTTGGGTGTGCTGTGTACAATAAGAATTTGAAAGGAGGGATGGTTGCTGACATTTTTTGGGCAAGGAAGAAACTACTCAAGGCAGTAGCTGTAATGGAGGTGAGGAGTTATTTCAATGGGTTTGTACATATGTGTTAGGAGTGTATGTCTGTAAGGAGGAAGGGAGCCAAGGCTGCGTGAACAGTGTTTGGGGAAGGAGTAGACTGATGGGTTGCACATAAATGGGTTACACAAGTGAAAGGAAACTACTGCCTTTGAAGGGTTGTGTAAGTTATGAAAATGTTGTGGATACATATGCATAGATTCATGTCATGTATGTAAAAAGGTTGTAAGCATGTATTTGGGTGTTGTCCATGAGTTGAGAGAATGTCTTATATACAGATGGGTTATGAATGAATGGTGTGAGTAGGTGTATATGTAACATGTGTATAACCATATTTAAAGTAGGTGGTAAGTGAGAGGGAAAATGAAGAGGTGGGGTGATTCTGGGTAAAAGAGGACGACTGAGTTGCATGAGGAAGATGATATTGTAGCAAGAGAGGGAAAAGTTTTGTTTTTAAAGTTTAACTCAAAAGTGTCACTAAAAAGGTATCGTATTCCAGCAGATTCTTTTCGAATTTTTAAAATATATCTAGAAAATCTTTTGGGCAAAACTCAAAGAAGTAACTTAGGTTTATTTTTCAAGACCTACACACAGTAAACATTTTAGATTTTTCGGAGCTCGGGAAGCGTGTTAACTAATTTTATTCGTGATAGAGACATTAGTGTATTATAGAATAGTAAACTAAGTTATTGAATTCTGAAACTCCTACAATAATCTTATGTAGCTAAGATAAGGTAATGTCTAAAGTTTCGAAATATTTTAAGGTCGTTTGCTATGTTAGCGGCGTAGCGCCTGAACGGATATAGCGTAACGCTTCATTGTCACGATAGTTACTAAATTATTTCTAAGGACCTCTTCTGAATAGATTCAGACAAAGTGCAAATAGGTAATTATACATAAGTCGGGGGACGGTTGGGTAAAGTTTACTCATCTAAAAGAAAACTAATACCTAATACTTAGGTGTGCTCGAGCGTTAATGAATGACATTTGTATGATTTGTTATTTAGGTTTTAATAGTCAAGAGTTAGGGCCGGCATTTGAGCAAATACCTGAAGCGGATTTTGAGCGAGGTAAGTACTCCTGCCATATTCCTCCGTATACCCTATTTTCCGTTTATGTATATGTATGAATGAATTGTTCCAATTAGAAGTTTTAAAGCCTTTTACATGCTACTGCTTTTGTGTAAATTGTTTGATGAGAAAATGCATCAAAAATGCCATGGAATGTTTTATATGAGTAGTGTTTTAAAGTTGGCTTATGTTGAATGAGACGGTATTTCTGCCTTGGTTGTTGCGCCCCATATCCACGGGGGAAAGTTGGATTGTTGGGTCCTGGTCAACGGGACGATACGTTGACGCACAGTACTGTTGCTCGTGGTGCGCCATTGCGTCCACATATGTATCCCGGATGAAGGAGGGATTGTGTGCCCTAGTCAGGGGGGCGCATACCCTGACCAAATAATGTTCATCCCAGGTGGAGTAGGGATTGTGGGCCCTAGTCAGGGGGGAACGTACGCTGACCGCAACATGCCTATGTTATGATGCACTGTGATAGTTGTTAATGAGCCTACTTGATGTCATACTTCGTTTATGAGAATCTTGGATGAATTGCTTTCATAAAGTAGATATATGTATAGTATCTCTTGTGAAAATGTTTACCAGTTTTAAATTGAAGAAAACCATGGCATATTTCATGTTTTATGAATCCCAAAACTATTTTAGGGATATGGTATGTGTACTTACTGGGCCCCAAGCTCACCCCTTTTTATAAATGTTTTCAGGCGATCAACTAGATGAACATGAGTATTACGAGGGAAATGAGAATGAAGCTGCAGGAGATGCTCATTAGGAAGTTGTTTAAGCCCTTGAGAAATTGTAGAACTGCCAGTTATTTATTTGAATTGTTCGTAGCTTAATTTTAGGAGGTTTCTTTAAAATAAATGTTATCGGTCTCTATGGAGGATTTCAGTAAAGATGATTTGGGAAAGAGTTGTAAGGGCATCTTTAGAAATTCATGTTATAGTGTTAGTTAATGTATGATTTTAGAATTGTGTACAGGTTTTAGTGAGTAAGGCCTGGCAGAGCCCTAAGTTGGAGTCTATTGGGTCTGCGGCCGGTCACGTGCCTAGCTCGCGGGCCTGCCCGTGGGTTCGGGTCGTGACAGAAATGGTATCAGAGCATTACGGTTTTGGGATATTGGATGTTAAGTAATGATCCCGCTATTAGGTTATATGATTCTTTAGACTTGTAACTAGGCTGACGAAAGTGGAAGGTAGAACTCAAGATTTGATCATTTAGAGTGAAAGTCATATGTGAGAAATTCTTTGTACTCTAGTGCACCATAGGGTTGCAGTTAAACTTGCTACTACTAAGTAGACCGTGCGAAAGAATATATTGTGGTATGTTATCTGAAAAGCATAACAGGAGCATGATGATTAGGAATTTAAATATTTGGTTGAGTTGGAGTGGAGTAAGTATAGTCAGTGAGCTTCGTACTAGCTGAGCCATAACTATTTCGAGGTTGAGTAATAATATGTGGTTGGTTAGATTATAAAATGTTAGGTTATAATCTGAGTCTTATAGTACGATGAAATGTTTTAGGTTGCGATGGACCCTATTGAAGTTGCTACTGAAGTTCTTGACTCGTGTTTCGGAGGCTATTAAAGCTGCTACGATTGTGAATGTTGTCTCTTGGTGTTAAAAGGCTTGTGACTTTTGAAAATGATGTTGTCTCTTGAGGTTATCAAGGGTTCCTTTTGGGATTGGTTATATGCGATTATGAATTTTTGTCGGTCAAAATCTTATGAGCATAGGTCTTCAATTTAAGCGTATTTTATATAAGAACTAAATTATTAAACATCAAGGTCATTGGATTATGTGGTTCTAGAATCGTTAGCGCATAAATGATAATTCAAGCTTTGTAGCATCGAGTAGTATTTAAAGTTGCTTAGGCTATGATTGATGATGACGACTTACATTTCGAAAGTTTCATACCATTAAGAGAACTTACTTCGTTTGGGTGAAGCTGGATTAGATTGGTTCAGAGAAATGTTTTCTAGTTGTCAAGGCTGGTTCAGAATGTAGAAACTTTGAGACTTTTGGAAGGTTACGAAAACTCTCGAAGTTCTGTAAGTGTTAAAGTGTAAGTGATGACCTAGTAAGTTTGAGCTTAGCATTAAGGTTTGAACATGAATTATGATATCTAATATTCATCGGGGATAAATTTTGGTGCGGAAGTTAGGCACTGCTCAGCTATTGTGTGGGTTGCCATATATCGGAGTTATGTAGCAAAATCTATCATCTGGAGGTTGTAAGTATAATGAAATTTGAGGTCAAAATTCTTTTAATGGGAGACGATGTGATATCCTGGTCTCAAATTGGTCTTTTGGTTGATTTTGATGGACACACTTGATACTCTAGAAATTTGATCACGTGAGACTGCACGGTTTAGAGACGATTTAGTTGTATAAATGTGGATATAACATTTATAACTAGTGAAGGTTCTAATTTAAGATTATTAATCTTAGAAATATTTTTGGTTGATGAATTAAAGTGAGTTTAAAGATAAGTGTTATGATGGAAGATGAGATCAGACATGATTAAGTGCAGCGATCTAGTAACTCAAAGTTTCGAGGTACGGGTTATCAGTGAATTAAAGTGTGTTAAATGTATATCACATATCTTGTGCTTTAAGGTTTTTGGGTGCATGAACTTATCAAGTCACTTGAAAATTATATCCGAGTTTGATTGTGAACCCTTAGATAGATTTAGTCGTTTAAGCACTTGAGATGTTATGTTAGTTGTTATTTGAGATCAAACATGATTATGCAGAGAACACCAAATTTCGAGGACGAAATTTCTTTAAGGGGGAGATAATGTGATGCCCCGAACCTAGGCTTACCTGGTTATTATTACTTTAGCGACAGTTTCTAAGAGTGATGTTCTTTTGAGTTTTTAAGCGACAAATAATGAAGCGGTTAGCGTAACAACCCATAAGAACATTCTAACATATAGTTATCATAAGTATTTTATTTCTTTGGATCATTTTTTTTTTATGCAATTACAGGTTTGGGTTAGAAATTTTTAGCGGCAAATAAATATGTGGAGTTTTCTTTATATTTTTCTATTTAGGGTTTCTTTAAGCAAATGTATATAAAACCCTATACAACTGGGGCTGCCGTCAAGGGCTCCTGTTCAGCTCGTCAGATCCACCTTAGAGAGAGAGAGAGAGTTAGAGAGATAGAGGAAGGACGGGACAAGGGTTCTCCGGCGATCAAATTTTCCTGTAAGTTTTTCCCTAGTTTTCTTTTCTCTTGTTCATTACTGATTACGGGATTAAGAGGGGTATGGGAATCATGTCGTGGGATGATAGTGTTTGAGTGTGTGTATGTAGTTATATGGACGTGTGTTTGTAGATGTGTATACGGGTGTTTGTGTGTGTGCGCGGTGGTGCCGTAAGGTGTGCGCAGCTTGATACCGTAAGATGGAGTCATCACCAAGAGGGATGGCTGCCATGAAGGGTACATGTTGGGTTGAAGAAGTCAGAGCCATGGTGGCTGTGACTGTGCTCGTGAACAGGGGTGCAAGGGAAAGGGAAGAGAGGCTGTCACAAGCAGCCTGTGAGCTGGAAATCCTTGTGTGTTTAACCCAGCGGTGTGAGGTCTGTCTGCTCATGAGAGTGGGTGAGTGAACTGCCATGATTTATGTCTAGGTGAAATGGAATGAGTTGTTGGAGGAAGAAGCTGTGTTGATGTCTGTATAGTGTGTGTAAATGTATATGTGTGTTTATCCTGTGCATTGTGAGAGAAGGGGGTGCAGCTGGGTCGTGAGTTGTGGTTATTATGTGTGTATATGTGTGAGTTTGTGGCTGTACAAAGTGGGTATTACACGAATAAATCTGGGTTTATGTGGAGTGGTTAGTTAATGGGTGTAGAGTGTGTATTGGATTTGGGTGTGCTGTGTACAATAAGAATTTGAAAGGAGGGATGGTTGCTGACATTTTTGGGGCAAGGAAGAAACTACTCAAGGCAGTAGCTGTAATGGAGGTGAGGAGTTATTTCAATGGGTTTGTACATATGTGTTAGGAGTGTATGTCTGTAAGGAGGAAGGGAGCCAAGGCTGCGTGAACAGTGTTTGGGGAAGGAGTAGACTGATGGGTTGCACATAAATGGGTTACACAAGTGAAAGGAAACTACTGCCTTTGAAGGGTTGTGTAAGTTATGAAAATGTTGTGGATACATATGCATAGATTCATGTCATGTATGTAAAAAGGTTGTAAGCATGTATTTGGGTGTTGTCCATGAGTTGAGAGAATGTCTTATATACAGATGGGTTATGAATGAATGGTGTGAGTAGGTGTATATGTAACATGTGTATAACCATATTTAAAGTAGGTGGTAAGTGAGAGGGAAAATGAAGAGGTGGGGTGATTCTGGGTAAAAGAGGACGACTGAGTTGCATGAGGAAGATGATATTGTAGCAAGAGAGGGAAAAGTTTTGTTTTTAAAGTTTAACTCAAAAGTGTCACTAAAAAGGTATCGTATTCCAGCAGATTCTTTTCGAATTTTTAAAATATATCTAGAAAATCTTTTGGGCAAAACTCAAAGAAGTAACTTAGGTTTATTTTTCAAGACCTACGCACAGTAAACATTTTAGATTTTTCGGAACTCGGGAAGCGTGTTAACTAATTTTATTCGTGATAGAGACGTTAGTGTATTATAGAATAGTAAACTAAGTTATTAAATTCTGAAACTCCTACAATAATCTTATGTAGCTAAGATAAGGTAATGTCTAAAGTTTCGAAATATTTTAAGGTCGTTTGCTATGTTAGCGGCGTAGCGCCTGAACGGATATAGCGTAACGCTTCATTGTCACGATAGTTACTAAATTATTTCTAAGGACCTCTTCTGAATAGATTCAGACAAAGTGCAAATAGGTAATTATACATAAGTCGGGGGACGGTTGGGTAAAGTTTACTCATCTAAAAGAAAACTAATACCTAATACTTAGGTGTGCTCGAGCGTTAATGAATGACATTTGTATGATTTGTTATTTAGGTTTTAATAGTCAAGAGTTAGGGCCGGCATTTGAGCAAATACCTGAAGCGGATTTTGAGCGAGGTAAGTACTCCTGCCATATTCCTCCGTATACCCTATTTTCCGTTTATGTATATGTATGAATGAATTGTTCCAATTAGAAGTTTTAAAGCCTTTTACATGCTACTGCTTTTGTGTAAATTGTTTGATGAGAAAATGCATCAAAAATGCCATGGAATGTTTTATATGAGTAGTGTTTTAAAGTTGGCTTATGTTGAATGAGACGGTATTTCTGCCTTGGTTGTTGCGCCCCATATCCACGGGGGAAAGTTGGATTGTTGGGTCCTGGTCAACGGGACGATACGTTGACGCACAGTACTGTTGCTCGTGGTGCGCCATTGCGTCCACATATGTATCCCGGATGAAGGAGGGATTGTGTGCCCTAGTCAGGGGGGCGCATACCCTGACCAAATAATGTTCATCCCAGGTGGAGTAGGGATTGTGGGCCCTAGTCAGGGGGGAACGTACGCTGACCGCAACATGCCTATGTTATGATGCACTGTGATAGTTGTTAATGAGCCTACTTGATGTCATACTTCGTTTATGAGAATCTTGGATGAATTGCTTTCATAAAGTAGATATATGTATAGTATCTCTTGTGAAAATGTTTACCAGTTTTAAATTGAAGAAAACCATAGAATATTACATGTCTTATAGATCACAAAACTATTTTAGGGATATGGTATGTGTACTTACTGGGCCCCAAGCTCACCCCTTTTTATAAATGTTTTCAGGCGATCAACTAGATGAACATGAGTATTACGAGGGAAATGAGAATGAAGCTGCAGGAGATGCTCATTAGGAAGTTGTTTAAGCCCTTGAGAAATTGTAGAACTGCCAGTTATTTATATTTGTATTGTTTGTAGCATGATTTTAGGAGGTTTCTTTAAAATAAATGCTATCGGTCTCTATGGAGGATTTCAGTAAAGATGATTTGGGAAAGAGTTGTAAGGGCATCTTTAGAAATTCATGTTATAGTGTTAGTTAATGTATGATTTTAGAATTGTGTACAGGTTTTAGTGAGTAAGGCCTGGCAGAGCCCTAAGTTGGAGTCTATTGGGTCTGCGGCCGGTCACGTGCCTAGCTCGCGGCCCTGCCCGTGGGTTCGGGTCGTGACACTAAGTTTGTTAATGTGAGACACAGCAAGAGTGGAACAAGGGCAGAGACCAAAGGCTTCCCAGACAGAGCCTGAGGGTGGCAGTGCTGCGACGGCCCCGGCGCGGAGTGAATATACAATGATAGTCACAGTCCGATGCATAGGTCCAAAGTCAGGGTCCTGTATTTTCTCTCTATAGGATTCTAGAGTGAGAAAGTGAAAAATGTGAGAGTTCCCTCCTCGAATGAATTATCAAGACCTCTATTTATAAAGATTGAGATGATGATGTCATTAACCGACACGTGGCGCTCCCCGGGAGTGACATGTCACCGAGGGGTCCACGGATGTAGGTGCTCCACGGACTGTCGGATCGCATATTCACCCGGCCTGCCCCGCACAGTGTTGTTCTGTCTGTTTGGAAAGACTGGCTCCCACAGCGTCAGTGTGGCAAGAGAACCCCTTGATCTAGCCACCAATCTAAGCCCTTGCAGAGTCCAACAGCCCTGGCAACGGTAGGGAAGACCCGATGCCCAACTACAAAGTAGACTAGGCGCGATGCCATCCGGAGACCTGCTCCCATCTCGGAATGACTTGGGGGTCATAGTCCCTAGGAGTGCGGAGGTAAGCCCCTAGTGCCAGAACACGTAGGCCAGTCACGCAGGCACCCTGGCGGAGAGAGTGTCCCGGAGGAGTCGCCTATTATGCGGGCTGAGGTAGCCTCCCGGCGGAGCCGTTTACCTAGCCGGCCAAGGTAGCATCCCGGAGGAGCCATCTACCTGGCGGAAGGAGAGTCTTCGTGGCGGAGCACTTAGAGCTCCATGGCGGAGATAGTGTCCCGAGGGAGTCGCCTATCCCCGCGGGTGAGTCCTTGTGTCAGAGCACTCGGAGCGCATCAAGGTAGCATCCCGGAGGAGCCATCTACCCAACTGGCCGAGGTAGTATCCCGGAGGAGCTGTCTACCTGGCGGAAGGGGAGTTGAAGAGCTCATTGGCGGAGATAGTGTCCCAGAGGAGTCGCCTATCCCCGCGGGTGAGTCCTTGTGCCGGAGCACTCGGAGCATGTCAATGTGGCTTCCCGGAAGAGCCGTCTACCCGACGGGCCGAGGTAGCATCCTGGAAGAGCCGTCTACCTGGCGGAAGGGGAGTTGAAAAGCTCCCTGACAGAGATAGTGTCCCAGAGGAGTCGCTTATCCCTACGATGAGTCCTTGTGCCGGAGCGCTCGGAGCGCGTCAAGGTAGCATCCCGGAGGAGCCGTCTACCTGACTGGCCGAGGTAGCATCCCGAAAGAGCCGTCTACCTGGCAGAAGGGGAGTCTTCATGCCGAAGCACTTAGAGCTCCCTGGCAGAGATAGTGTCCCGCATGATGATGTACACTCCGGAGAGTGAATTGAAGCATGTTCCATGACCAAGGGAAGGTGCGTATGGTGTAGTGAATGAGTGTGGTGCCTGGGGGCATGTAACACGAGAGTGGCGCATGGGCGTGATGAAGTGAGTACTGTGACGGGGGCACATCCGTGCTAATGGCGCGGCGCATGGGCGTGGCTGAGTGAGTAAGGTGCCGGGGGCATGTTTGTGTCAGGAGTGGCGCATGGGTGTGACAGAGTGCGTATGGTGTTGGGGGCACGATAGTGTGACAGAGAGCCGGGGGGCACGACTATATCAGCAGCGCGGCGCATGGGCGCATCGGAGTGTTAAAGTGCGGTGCCCGGACGTCGGCGATGGGGGTAGTGGAGATGACGTCCGGGCGCGGGTGACGGGGGTCACGGAGTGACGTCCGAGCGATGTGGTCGCGGAGTGATGTATGGGTGACGGGGTCGCGGAGTTGGCGCGCGGGCACCAGCGAGGTCCGGGCGACGGGGGTAGCGGAGATGACGTCCGGGCGACAGGCGTCGCGGAGTGACGTCCTGGCGATAGGGTCGCGGAGTGACGTCCTGGCGACGGGGTCGTGTAGAAGAAGTAAGAAGTGCACGTGACTTGAGCGTGCACGCTTTGACCTGTTGTGAGCGTTGAATGTTGACTGCTGCTTGTGCAGACGTGTCATGCAAAATGGGATCACAGTGGGCCTTTGGGTGCGACCAGAATAGGTTGGGAACACAGGTGATCTAATGTGGTGGAAGCTAGTAAAGCAAGCAACGCGTCTTAGAAGAAACCTAGATTTTCTGGGTAAGAAATACACAATCTCACTCATAACCTAATTCATTTCAGCTCGAATGCGAAGATAGGGGCCTTTATATAGTCAAAATGGAACACGATTCTAGCAGTTGGCTAGTCACGTCCTCTTGACGTGCATAAATCCTCAAAATAAATTCATTCTCACATGTCATAGCCACATTATATTGATATAAGTGGCTGTAGCATGATCATCGAATGAAAGAAAACAACAAGGTCCCACACTATCAATCCACCCTCTTACAGTGCCATGCTTGTCCCGCTGGCCGTTTATTTGCTGCCCATACGGTATGATAAGCTGACCAGTAGCCTAGAGAAGACAGAAAATGAAGAATGATATCAAGCAATGAATCTTGGCTAATGAGGACTGCAGTTATAACAATTTTGTTATACAAATTATTCGAGGGAAATTGATGAATATGTTTCACTTTTAACTTTTATAAGTCCTAATGCACATTTACAGCTATATAATCATGCATTTCAGGAGTAAAAAGACTTCACAGAATTTACCACATGCATATATAACAAGACGGAGGGAGCACAATAGATGAGTGGCTTACTTGAGGATCTTCTTCTGCACCTGCCATGGGTTAATCAAAATCTGAAAATAGAAAAACTTGAAGGTAGAATTGATTCTCATGATATTTGGTGACGCAATATACCTTTCTAATCTTCATTAACTATGACAAGAGAAAGATGACGTGGTGCGTATTGGATGAGTAGGGTCTACGATTTCGAGGGGATTTTTGCGCGCATAGAATTAAAATTTTCTTTTAATTTTTATTGGAATCTATAATGTGCGCCGTGCTATCTCGATCACCGTGTTGTGTTTAAATTTGTTTCTAGTATAGCACTAATATTGAAGTAAAGACAACAACATCATACTAAGTTTTTTTCCCCCTAACTCACTCGCCTAACACAATTCAACAAAGAGGATAGGTAGTAATGTGTGTAGGTATTTAAAAAAATCAATAGTTTTTTCTTTTGTCCCACTAGAAATTTTTGCCAAAAATGGAATTTAACTTGTCACAGAACACACCTTCTCTCTCAAACAACACTATCGCGGCCTCTTTATCTCTCGAAACAAAATCTCAACTGCAAGCAATTTTCAATTCAGTACTCCAAAGGATCGAGCTCGGAAAAATGGGTTTGGCAGTGGGTCAAGTTATACAAGGCAGCTCTAGCTAGGGTTAGGGTTCCACCACAATCAGCAACAAGAGAAGATAAAGCGAAAAGATGAAAAGCGAAAGTAAGATTCAGAACGTATAGATCTACACTGTTGGCGGGTACTTAGACGAAATAGCGGAGGTGGTGAGGCCGGCGGCAGGTTGAGTTAAGCTGCCGGATATTGCAACGGTGGCCGGCAGGCGGGGGTAGAGGTGTGAATTGGCCGGGCGTGGGCCGGCCCAGCGGGGCAAAAAAGGGCCGGGCCATTTAGGGCTTTGGGCCTTATAAACCGGGCCGGGCCCAATTCTTGGAAATGGAGGCCCTGTCCAGGCCCAAGCCCTAGGCCCTAACTTTAGGGCCGGGCCCGGGCCTATTTTTTTTTCTTTTCATATGATCTTCCCTGTTTGTTCGAACGCAGAGCCAAGTAAAAGCCAACGCAGTCTTTGGGCGCCCAAAGATCCAAAACTTGTAAGGAGAGCCTATAAGGCCACTTGATAATCATGATGCGAGCCTCCAGAACAATGTACATGCACTTTGTAACCTAACCGAGATAACCAAACAAATCAGCACAAAAGCACTAGATAAGAAAATCAATGTATATGTAGATTGGAGTGGAATGATACAAATCTTCATTGAGACTAGCTCTTCACTTTGAGAGACCTAGACGGCTCTGGTGTCTAAATACAGAGGATCAAGCGCCCTCGCTGCAACCCCAGCTGGCTGTGACTCCTCGCCGTGATTTCTCGTTGGAAGGCCTTTGCGAAGATGGCTCTGGGTCACCGCGTTCCTGACGGCAGAAGCCTTCACTGCCGGTCGCCGTCGCTTAAAGGACAACACGGTGTCGATGCCCACACCTAGCACCGCCGTCACCACCTCGTGAGCATCGTCGCCTCCGCCTCCGCCGCTGCTGTCGTTGGCTAGCACCGCCGTCACCACCTCCTGAGCATCGTCGTCACCACACCAGAGACGCCAAGAGATTTATATGCAATTCCTTCTTTTTCTTTTATCAGATCTGTCCATGGTGGGGATTGGTTGTAAATTGATTGTGTGGGTATGGTGGCGTTTGGCCATGGGTACGGTGATGGTTGGCCGGAGCAGTAGTGGCTGGTTGCAGGGATGATTATGGAGGGTGGCCGTAGGTAAACTTATGGTGGCTGTAGGTGTGATGGTGGTGGCCGGTGGGTGAGGTAAAGAAAGGCTGAAGAGTGAAGAGGAAAAGAGAGAGAGTCGAATGAATGAGGGTGAAACTGATTTGTGAAGAGGGCCAAAACCGGGCCAGCCCTAAAAACCAGACCAAAACCGGGCTTTTTTTTCGGGCCGGGCCAAACCGGGCTTTTTTCCAGATTTTCTTGGCCTGGTCCAAGCCCTGGCCCCAAGCCCAACTGTTTAGGGCCGTCACTGTTCACCGAGAGGGCCGGGCCAGAAACGGGCCGGGTCGGGCCAGCCCGCGGGCCGCCCGGCCCTTTTGACAACTCTAGGCGGGGGGCTATTGTCGCTAAAGATGGTTTTCAAACAATCTTCCTAGAGGTTTGAACATCTTAGGCATTAAAGAGAGAGAAAAAACAAAATATGGAGGAAGATCGTCGTACCTTTGGGTTGGAATCAGATCTGTACACTCCGCCCCCAATAAAGCCAAAAGCAAATGAGATCGAGAAACTGTAGATCTAGAAACTCAGACATTTTCAATCTGCATTTTCGTCTTTCTATTACGTGATTATATATGCTGCAGATCTACAAACTCATAGAGACAAATGCACTAGTTAGATGAAAACGAAATCCAGAAAGTGAGAAATGAATAGGGTTCTTGTTAACAACTGAATGAAAATTGTGTGGACTTTAGTAGGAGAAAATAGTAATATAAGATCAATCATCTCTCTCTCTAACTCCTCTCGATCCGAGCCCAAAAAGTGGTTGATCTCTTGTCCTTTAACACCTGACAATGAGGAGGAACAACCTTTAAATTGGAATATAGTTCTCCGTGTTACCCACATGCACCCTCACGAACCCAAAGGGTCCGATTGGATCACAAAATTAGTCTTAGAATTGAGGTAGATTTTAGAATTGGACCTTAAGAATTATAATTCTGCTGATTTAACAAATTATTTGGACTTAACATTATAATTCATCCTCAACTCCATGAAATTAAAAACATACTTTAAGACCTACGGTCCAATTCCAATTCTTAAGGCCCATCCTCAAATTTGCAATTCAAGCCCGTTACAATTTCACTTCATTAAGGCCCAATCCCGACTCACGATCTCTCGTTCTTTCCTCACGCTCTTCTCTTCCTCACAATCTCTCTTCTCTTTGACTCTGATTCAACCTCGTCAGCCACAATCTTCCTTCTCTTTTCTCTTTGATTCAACCCGGTCATGGTAGCGGCAATCTACTGTGTAGACGGCAGCGGCTACAATCTAGTATTTTGACGGCGACGGCGGTAATGATCTACTCTCTTTGACGGCGGCGACGACAGTCTAGGTTAGTCAAGCATCTATGCTCAATTTGCTTTGATATCTCTCGGTTAACTTTGGTGTTGATGTTGCTTTTGAGTTTGGGTCAAAGATGATTGTAATGGACATGGCTTAGATGTTGTCTAGATTTAGGATTTTCTCAACTCTCAACTCTCATTTTGATTTATCTTTCTTTGGACTCTGATTGGTCTGAAGTTAAACCATAAGTAACTAAATGCTGCCTTTTATTAAGATTAACCATGACAGATTTTCTTCATCTTTTGTTTTTTTTTTCTTTTCGTCCATTAAAAGAGTTGCGTATTCTCTTTGCTAGGTAGTTGTTTATTCTTCCCATAATGATGATTTATTCTTCCCGTAATGATGATTTATTCTCATGCATTGGTTCTCCATTATGGTGGTTGTGTAGTTTAAGCCTGGACGACTGAATGTTCAGTGTTGTACTTTTGATCTAAAATAGCTAGATTTTCAAGAAAGTTTGGCATGGAATTATGGTATGTTTAACCCTCTAAACATCTGCTTGTTTTTTTCATAGCTGTTATGTTTTGTTTATTGAAGGAAAATTTATAAAAATCATGTGCCATTAGGGCATTGTTGGTGGAACTTTACAATGTTTTCCAGTAATGAAGCTCAATCTAGCACAATCACACACTGAGTTGTATCATCACACCGTAGAACTGCCATGAGTGACATGCATCCTACTGCAAATATATGTGCCTGCATGGAAGAGTGAGTGGCCGAGTACATACAGCACAAAAGCAGTTCATCATCTCAAAATTACTTTAGTGCAAACGATGCAGTTGTCTACTAAATATCTCACTGAAACGTTATAGTTATCTTCAAAGTGTGTTTTAGCCACCAATATTGTGGTTTTAGCCACCAAATACCACCTTTATGGTCCTTACTTTTGCAGAGGATCAACATCCAAAACATTTACTTTTGTTCCAAAGAAGAAAGAAAGGAAAGAGATTGTCTAGATAACTGTGAAATTTCTGTTTAGTTTAGTTTTTTTTTTCCCATGACAACCTTTCGAATGAGTTATGTCCTCATTTTCTGTTTCTGTTTACCTTCTAATGGTCGTTTAGCATAATTAAATGAATGTTGTGCTGCTGCGTAGTACTACTCTGATGGAGTGCGTACAGATTTTGATTCCACCAAAATTCTCAATAAGATGCCTCCTGGTGGAACAATTGAATTTCAACTGAAGTGAAGTGAGTTATACTTGATCTATGCTGTTGGAAGTCCGCCGGAGAAAGGGTTCTCTTAGGTCCAGTTGGTGGGGAAATTGGGGGTGGTTGGTTTGGGTAGGGTGTTAGTTTGTGTGGCGAAGCTCTGGTGTAGTCGTTTTAGTTGTTTTTCTAGGTTGGTTCTTGCGGCTGCTAAGGGTTTTCGGTGGTGGTTGATGGTGACGGTGGTTAGGGTTTGCCGGCTAATGGTGACGTGGATTGTCGTGCCGTGTGGTCTTGGGCTTCATGCCGTGGCCTTGGGCCTCGGGTCTGGCGTGGACAGGTGTCCTGTGTTGTTGCACAACTTGAATCCAATTTCACCCTTTGTTTCTTTCTTCTTGGTGCAAATTTTTTTCACCTGATTTGTTAAATTTTGAATAAACTTCATTTTTTCCCTTTTCATTGCTATCATAACTTAGCTTGATATACGTCTTTCTTATGTTATGCACACCTTTGAAGACGTAGCTTCTAAATTTGCCGTCTTTCTTATGTTATGCACGCCTGTGATTTATGTACATGTAGGGGCTAGCCCAAGAGCCACTCGAAAGGGAGGCTTCTGTCATTGTTCCTCAATCCTCTGACTGAATCTGCCTGATACTCTGCGCTAGCGAATTTCCAGGGTGTGTCCCTTTATTTTACTTTTGTTTTCTGTGTAAAATCTGCTTTGAGACCCTGATGATTTATCTCCAATTTTGTACCTTTTGGGTAGACTTTTAGTCTGACCTGAATCAAATCAGTTTTTGTTAGCCGGAAAATTGGAGCTCAAGAAAAGAACTGCTCCACTTTTTTGTTGATAAAAAGGGAGATTGCCACCTTGAAGCTCCTCAAACATCCAAATGTTGTCAGATTATACGAGGTATCATTATCAGTCCTCATTATTATTATACGCGTGTGCATGTCTCTCTCTCTCTCTATTAAGATAACATTTACTAATCTACTACTCTTACCTCTTTCATTGGGCCTCTTTATTAGCGACTGTTCAAATTCCAGATGAGACGAGCGATGAGGAAGTTATAAGATCTGTCCAACTTACGCCTATATGGACAACATTTAGAGAAAATTTAGCTAATGACATGTTCGCCGAATATCAAGCAAGGCATGGACGAGGAGTTTGATACAATAGCTAATTACCTATCTGAAATGTTATTTCTTTAGCATATATTTTCTTATTATTGTATATCTCATGGATATCTTATTACTGTATGTCAGGCATGTTACTAATTAGGAGCTATTTTCTTATTGAAACAACGTAATATGTGGTGCATTCTCAAGAATTATGGTGGATTTATGGTGGTTATTGGTTGAATGTTTTTAAGTTGAGTATTGTTGACTGATGTTATCTTTGAAGAAAATTTTTTTTGGCTAATTTATCTATTTTATACTTGGTCATCATATGTGTATTTATTTTAGTGAGCTCATTCTTTTCATTTTGTACTTAGTCATCTATTGCGTATTTTCTTTCCTTTTCTTGCGTAAGGTGCCGTGGGGTATGATTTGATAAAAAATAAATAAAAATTGAAACTCCTATTTTGCATATTTACCTTTTGTTTTGACTTTAGCAATTTCAATTCTTAATCCATTTTTTTGTACTATCCAATCAATGGAATTACAACTTTCATTCAATTCCAAATCAATTCCATAGGAATTGGAATTGAATTACAATTCCTAATTCCAATTGCCAATCGGAATCTAAGAGAACTTGCAAGAAAAATTCTTGGACAAAAAGAGTAAACAAATGGACTACTTCCGTATAAAGAATAACTTGAGCTACCTTTTGATTCTGATTTTCACGACCGAGAGAGGTTTGTGCAGGAACAAAACTAAGTCCTTGTGATATTTCTTCAATGCAGTGCTAATGCTTCACTCCTTCACGCTGAAGGCGCATAGTTTCAAACCTTATGAAGAGAGAGGTAAAATTGGTCAGTGAACCTCTGATAATTGACCCCCCTCTGTGTGTGTGTGTGTGTGTGTGTGTGTGCGTGACACACGCAGACACACGCATATTTTGTGAAAATGGGTCTATTTCCGATATTGTACGGAGGATCAGGAAATTTGTCATGTCCATAAAAGCGTGCTGACCTGCGATACACAAACTTGGGTGGCGTGAAAAAGATCTTAAACTTTGTTTGTTCATTTTGAAAAATTCTCGATTTTTTTTACCATAGGTTTGTTCGTGGTATATGAATGCGAGAGTTATGATGTTAAAATCTGTTCAACCACCTGAATTTTGTTTCGAACTTTTAAGAGTTAACGGTACTCTTGTACAATTAAGTCAATGTACAATATATTCAGTAATATAAGGCTTGTCACCGGTCAGGGTGCTACCAAAGTTAACTTTTTGAAAAGACAATTTGTGCTAGAATTAAGAAGTACCAAAAGTTCATCTTATTAAAGCCAAAAAACATGAAGTGTTCAATTATTGATCACATTGAACTATGAAAAAAATATTCAGTAGTTGTTTAGTACTACATCATCAGTTTATGTGGTGTTAAACTACCACAATAGTAAGTTGGATAGCAAATCTTAACTATAATTAATCTAGTGAAATATAAACACCGAAATTCAAAATTTCGCCATATGTTTGAAAATCCAGCCTGCCATTTTCTACCATTAATATATTTTTATTCCTCATCATTCTCATTCTCATTTTTTTTTGCTTCTTCTACTCTCTCTTTTCTCTTTTGATTTTTTAGGAGAACAACCAAACCCATTTCTCATTTATCTCGTCTCTTTCATCTATCCTCTGACTTCTCTTTCATTTCACAACCACAACCATATTTCACATCGACAACCATGATATAAATATAGATGAACACATAGATAGCACATTTAGTAAAGCTAATATGCAAATCTTGAATATTGTATCTACCAAAGCTTCGATGATTATGACATTTTTGGATGAAAGAATAATTTTTCAGAATTAGTGTTACGAAATCGCTCTAGATAACTATATATAGAACACGATAACCAAATAAGAAAACACAATTAATATGAAAGAACTCAAATCCACTTTGCACAAGTCAGATTTACAATGCTCCCTCACGTGTATCTCTCAACTGTTTTTCTACTCAAAGAAGAACTCTTCTTTCTTTGCCTACCCAAAGAAAGACTATCCTCTCTTTCCTACTCAGAGAAGGACTATTCTATCTTGGCCTACTCGAAGAAGGACTCTTCTATCTTGGCCTACTCAAAGAAGGACTCTTCTCTCTTGCCCTTAAACACAATACAAGACACCTTACTTATACTTGGAGAAAGCATTGATCTTCTCTCTCCAAGCAATGTGGGACAAGATGTCTTATATACTAAGGGCCAAGTTGCAACCTTCTTTGAGTAACCGATGTGGGACATAAATACAAGACATATATTAACAATCTCCACCTTGGCTTGTATTAACAAACCACTCCATAAGGAAAGTGTAATATGCCTTCAGTACCTTCTTCATGTACTCCACCTTGCATCCCCTTTAAAGGTAGGGATACACTCCACCTTGAACTCAACAAGAAAGAAGATGAATCAAGCTCAAGCAATGCTTGAACTTCTCTGTTGTGACTGTCTTCTTAAGCATACCAACTGCGTAGGTCCTCCGCCCCATCTGCCACTCATCGTAGCATAGCGTCGATCCCTTATCCAGCTGTAACACTGTAATCTCCTTACGTGCGTCAGCCCCATCCTTGGACACCAACGGGAACATCCACTCCGCCATCATCATCACCCCGCAATATGGATTAAGCGTAGCGCTCGACTTCTCCATGAAGTCCATCCCAAGCTCATCCATGTCGATGATGTTGAAGTCGGCCTTCCCTGTCCATCCGCCGATCCTCAAATTGACGTTCTTGACAACTCCCTTCGTCGGTCGCTCCTCGGCATTCACGGCCGTGAACCAACTTTCATCCTTAGTTGGTTTTAGCCCAAGCCACTCGGCAACCCTCGAACTCATGAAGTTGTGGGTGGCCCCGGTATCCACAAGCGCTTCTTGATTCTTCCCGGAAACGTCCACCGTTGCGTAGAGCAAGCCCCGTCTCTTCTTGCTCTTCTTCCCCTTGGCAGCTTCTTCCTTTGACTTCTGCACGAACGCATTGACCATCTGCAATGCCCCTATGCGTGCCTCCCCGTCGCTTCTGGAAGAATCTCCCTTGCTGCTTTTGTGCTTCTCGAGGAACGCAATCATCTTGCCCTTGTGCGGGCAATCCTTCCCGTAATGCGGACATGCACAGTAGAAGCATTCTCTTCTAAGCCCTCCATGAGCCTTGTGGTCACGAGAATCACCCTGTTTCTGAATTTCTCCATGCTTCTTCTCCCCTTTGTGATGGCGATGACGTCCCTCGTCCCCATTCCGCTCATCATCGGTTGCCTTGGGCGAACCACTCTTCGACCTATCGTCTCCCCCATCTTTGGCACGCTCGTGCCTTGGAGATCTCGGCCTCTCACGTTGCTTGAAGTCTCCTAACCTCTCGACAATCACCATGGCGGAAGCCAAATCGTGAGGTTCCCTTCGCCGCAACTCTGTGGTAACCCATTGCGGCAACCCATCAATGAAAAAGCATAGTCGCTGCCTCTCGGACATCTCTGGTATTTCGAGCATCAAAGCCGAGTACTCCTTCACATACTCACAGATGCTCCCTTCTGCCTCAGCCGTCGAAGGTTTATCATCGACGCTATGGGGATAGAACTGCCTTTGTAGTTCACGCTTGAACTTCTCCCATGTTTTGACGTCGCACCCATCCGTATAGCGACGCCTCCACCATAAGGCAATCGTATCCGTAAGGTACATGACTGTTTTCTGCACCTTCTTCTCCTTGTCGATGTCGAGGGCTTCAAAGTACCGCTCCAAGTGCCAAAAGAAGTAATCCACCTGCCTCACCTCTCTCGCTCTATAGTACGATCTCGGCTTCGGCATTTTCTTTCTCCTTGGCTGCACCGCGATACGCCCCTGCCTCGTAGCTCTTGTAAGCTCCTTCTTACAAGCAGCTAGTTCTTCTTGGAGCTCTATGACTTGTCCCTTGAGGTCCTTGCGCTGTTGCACCTCCCGCTTGGTGACATGGGCGACCCTCTCCTCGATCAAGTCATCTAGCTCCTCTACGAACACATCAACTTCCCGTTCCAGCACAGTTAATCGGCTGTCTACCTCGAAGTCATCTAATCTATTAAAGATTAGCTCTACCTGACTTGCGATAGTCTGCTGCACCTTCTCCTCGTCAATGTCGAGGGCTTCAGAGTACCGCTCCAAGTGCCAAAAGAAGTTATCCACCTGCCACGCCTCTCTTGTTCTATCGTACGATCTCGGCTCCGGTATTTTCTTTTGTCTTGGCTGCACTGCGATACACCCCTGCCTCGTAGCTCTTGTAAGCTCCCTCTTACAAGCAGCTAGTTCTTCTTGGAGCTCCATGACTTGTCCCTTAAAGTCCTTGCACCGTTGCACCTCCCGCTTGGTGACATGGGCGACCCTTTCCTCGATCAAGTCATCTATCTCCTCCGCGAACACATCGACTTTCCTTTCTGGCACAGCTAGTCGACTATCTACCTCCAAGTCATCTAATCTATTGAAGATTAGCTCCACCTGACTTGCGACAATCGGCTGCAAGCGCTCTCCAACTGCCTCGAGCCCGCTCCTCATGCGTGCTTTGGCATCCCTTATCGCGCCACTCTAATCCTTCACCGTGCTTTGCCATATCCCAAAATTTGTCTTCCTATCGAATTTTCACAGGCATACTTCATGGTCGTGTTGTCTACATATTTATCCTCTCAAATTGATTTCAATTTTGCCAAAAAAAAATAAACCTGGAAGCTCTGATACCACTTGTTACGAAATCGCTCTAGATAAATATGTATAGAACACGATAACCAAATAAGAAAACACAAGAAATATGAGAGAACTCAAATCCACTTTGCACAAGTCAGATTTACAACGCTCCCTCACGTGTATCTCTCAACTGTTTTCCTACTCAAAGAAGGACTCTTCTTTCTTTGCCTACCCAAAGAAAGACTATCCTCTCTTTTCTACTCAGAGAAGGACTATTCTATCTTGGCCTACTCAAAGAAGGACTCTCCTCTCTTGGCCTACTCAAAGAAGGACTCTTCTCTCTTGTCCTTAAACACAATACAAGACACCTTACTTATACTTGGAGAAAGCATTGATTTTCTCTCTCCAAGCAATGTGGGACAAGATGTCTTATATACTAAGGGCCAAATTACAACCTTCTTTGAGTAACCGATGTGGGACATAAATACAAGACATATATTAACAATTAGAAAGAAAACTTGCAAATCAATTGGAGTGAAGATTGAATAAAAAATTACAAGTTTTTATTTTTATTTCACATTTATGCGGTTTTATCATGCATCTGTATATGAGAGGGTGGTTCGATATCGATACGATTGATTTGTTCTTAAGGGCCTCGTTCCGTCATTAAGAAAAGGTCAAATAGTGTTGTCAGTGGGCTCAAACAGCCTCACCGAGGGCTTCTTGGATGCTCTAGCATCATGAAGCATGAAGCATCATCATACATATAAATTAGCTTGAGTGTCCCGTTAATCCCCGGTCTTCCTCCTCATCATCGCCGATGGTCCAGATTTGGCATCTTTATACGGTTTGCCAGATTGCTAGCCAACTAGTAAAAAATGGCTAGTACAGTCTACATAAGTGTAACACCAACGAACATCCCATGCATGTAGGGGACATGTTCCCAATTACGACCATTTGCAGGTAAACTCAGATATACAGGTTGTTTTAGATTTGCGGGAAACTCAATACCCATACCAACGATTTAGAGGAAATATGAAACTTCAAGTATTGTATTTGTCTTGTAAGAGCAAATTGTTTTAGATCTAGCAATCTTGTATTGAAGCGGTGATCAGTGTCTAGCAAGATGGTGTGTCTGTGTGTGGAGAGAGGGGGATTGCAAGAATTTGGAGTTTATGTTTGGAGTCGTGGCTTTCGTATTTTTTGTTTGTCTTTTATTTTTCTTATTATAGTTAACCATGGCTAAGATTAATATCTAACTGGATATTTGTCCCACCAACTGATCATTTTGCTTAGATGGTGTTACTACTTCAGGAACCACAGCTAGGAAATGAACATGTAAAATAGAGCATAGAGTGACCACCGGGGATATTCAGGTGGAGGCGGCTCCGATGCAAAAGTCAGAACGTTTCTATAAGGATATAATTCTGAATAGCCGAAATGCACTGGGTGTGCGCGTGTGTGTGAACTTAGTCGTGTACCTGAGGCCTCGCTGCTAATATAGTCTCTTCCAAGACTCTTCCCTCATTTGGGACTCTTCTCTGATAGGTCCTCAACGTATTAGAACTCTATTAGGACTCTTCTTTCAGTAGTTGAATCCTATAAGATTTCTATCATTCCCTTCAGAACATATGTCGATAAATGTTTCCTCAGTCGACTCGGAGTTGACCACGCCACGTGTCACCATTCAGCAGGATGGACATATTTAGCTATATCATAATGCCCCCTGCTTTTTACGGTTCTTCCAAGAGAACAGTCAGAAGCATTCGGAGTAAATACCAATCAAAGAAAGTCTAGCTACAAATTTCCCATGTCCGTTAGTCAGAGGCAATTTTTAGTATACGATACTTGAATCAATGTGCTCGAGAGCTTTATTCGGGAGCTTTGCTTAGGAGCTCTGCTCGGGAGATCTACTTGGGAGATCTGGTCGGGAACCTTGGTCAGCAGACCTGGTCGGGAACTTTGGTTGGCAGACATGGTCAAGAACCCTGGTCGGGAACCCTGCTCGAACATGGCCTTTTGTGCTTGGGCACTAGCATCGTTCTTCTCGAGCCTTCTGCTCGGGCACAGAGTATGGCATGGTTCTTGAGAACCTCTGCTCGGGCACGTAGCATGACATGGTTTTTGAGAACCTCTGCTCGGGCAGTCTGCTCGGGCAGGTAGCATGACATGGTTCTTGAGAGCCTCTACTCAGGCAGTCTGCTCGGGCATCCTGCTCGGGCAGAAAGTCTGACAGGGTTCTTGAGAACCTTTTAAGCATTTATGCTCGGGCACGAAGCCTGACATGGTTCTTGAGAACCTTTGCTTGGGCATCCTGCTCGGGGTTCCTACTTGGGCATGAAGCCTACCATGGTTCTTGAGAACCTTTTTGGTAGCTCTGTTCGGGCGTCTGATCAGGCAAGTACAATGACATGGTTCTTGGAGCCTCTGCTCGGGCACGAAGCCTGACATGGTTCTTGAGAACCTTTGCTTGGGCATCCTGCTCAGGCACGAAGCCTGACATGGTTCTTGAGAACCTTTTTGGTAGCTCTGTTCGGGCATCCTGCTCGGGCAGTGATCTAGATAAATCTTGATTTGGATGCCACGTGGCAGAATGTTTAAAATCTTTTGGGGATTCGTACAGGTGTAACGGTTCTTTTGCCGCCAAAACAAGGCAGTTACCCAAATAAATTCAAAATTTATTGCTCCGAAGATCGCACCAGACAGGTGTAATGAATGTTGCCGCAATATTAGGAGCGGTTATACAAGCACCCTCTATATATGGAAGCCATGTACTTCATTTGCCCGCTGCTACTCACTCTCTTTTGGTTCAACTTGTTCTTCGCAAGTAAGTTTCTCTTCCATTTCTTTCTTGTTCGGCACTTATCTATTTTCCTTCTGTAGTTTTAGATATTATACTTCTCAGTAGAAAATGTCTTCAACATCATCAAGTAGCTCTTCGTCAACTTCGACTAGTTCAGCATAAAATATTGTAGAAAGTGAATCAGAAAGTAGTTTTCCATAAGTAGGTACTTCAACCCTTAGGATTCGGGTATAATCTTCCACTCCTCAAGCCAGTACTTCCGTCCCCCGTAAAGATGCACTTGGGGATGTCAAGGATGAAGCTGAAGAGAAATTTGATGAAGACACTTGGTTTACCTCAGATGAGAAGAGGAATAAAATGAGCAAGGAAAGCATAATAAAACTTTTGGAAGAATTTCCTCTGCCTCCTCCCTTTTCTGCTCGGGTTCCTGCACTCCAAGAGCCTGCCAACTATGGCACGGACTTGGAAACAAGTGTTTATGAAGGCCAGATAAGATCTGGCTATAGAATTCCTATGCACCCATTCGCCGTTGCCTTTTTCAATTACTATAGAATGGCGCCAGGTCAACTTGTGCCCAATGGGTGGAGAAATTTTTTTGGCTTGATCTACCTTGTGCAGACTTCAAGATATCCAGTGACGGTCCATGACTTCATGAGGGTATACCTTGAAGTGTGCTTTATAAAGAATGTGGCCAAAAGTGTTGGCTGGTATTATATCCACAACCTGGTTAGAGTGATCAAGGGGGGTCCAAAATCCAACAAAGGTTGGCACTCCCAGTATTTCTTCATACAGCGGCCAAGCGGCAAATGTGAGTTCCCCAGAAAGTGGAACGGTTTTTGTAAAGATTATGAAAAGAAAGGCTTTCTTGCTCCTAATGCTACCACAAAGAAACTCCTTGATCATATAAAAAGGAGGAATGATCTCAATATTGATGAACCTCTTACTGATCAGGAGATGTGGCATGCGGGACTCATTCCTCCTGCCCCCACTATACCAGTTCCTCCAACCCCTGTTATAGAGCCTCGGGTTGTTTTGGGGGGTAGGACTCGAGGATTTGCAGCAGGGATGTCGTCTTCTAGGACTCTGAGTCTAGGTAGAGCCTGAAGCTATGTTCATATATTCTTCCTCTTTCTGATTAAGAATGCGTTATTTGACTCTATTTTTTCTACAGAAATTTCTGGCAAAGGTGAAGGCGCAAAAGGAGATTTTTTAGGTCTATTGCAAATGGCTTCAAAGGGAAAAAGGAAGGATGGCACAGGGGAAGGTTCTTCCCCTCTTGTAAAAAGGCCTCGCGCTCCGACTCCTTCAGTGCCTCCGCTTGTGGTTGAGGATCTTCCTATCGACAAGGATCCAATTTTTCATCCTAGATGGACTATTAAGAGAGGCGATTCAGGAATGCCGAGCTCGCATGTCTCTGCTCAGCACCTTGCTCACGGGGTGTTGCCTAGCGACAAACTCATTCTCGAAAACCAGCCTCATAAAGCCTTTGCTATGGCGCACGTCCAAGGTGCTTACAACGTAATTTGAATTACTTCATTCTCTTTGAGTTTTTATTTAAACTTCTCCCGTTATTCTACCATATAATCATCTTCATCTCTCTTCTCTTTTCAGGCATACTGTTACAGCAGCCAGATACATGACAGGTTCTCAATGACAATGGACTTGGCCCGCAATGCTGAGACTGACAAGAGAGCGACCGAAGGCAAGGCTAACAAACTTGACAAGGAGGTCAAGAACCTAAAGATTGAGAACACAGATCTACTTGCTAAGCTTACTCACCGGAAAAAAGATGCGAGAAGCTAAGGCATGATAAAGCAGAGATTGGGAACAAGGCCATTCAGGCATTCCTTGATGGCACCGCTAGGGAAGAATGGCTGCGGAAGCGAACAGAAGATGGACTTTCTATCTTTCAGGAGGGCTTTCAGAAAGCCAAGGAACTGGCGATGGTCAAGTACCCTAGCCTTTTCTTGGATGATATCGTGGTGCCCACATTTGGGTCACCATTAGAGGAAACGGCTGCGCCCACTGAAGCTGGAGATGCTATTTCTCCCGGGGAGAAAATTGTCCGATCGGGGAATGCTCCCGCCTCTTAGGACAATTTATCTTTATTCCTCTATTTTGCAGTTCCTATTTGATGTGCCCCCAGTACTCTTATTGCCCCAGTGGCTTGGAAATGGATTTGTTTTTGTTTACCCCTTTGATGGGTTTTATTTTTGCAATCATGTTTTTAATCTTTCTCATCTTACATTGTTTTTACTTTGACGCGAACCCTTATCGTCAGCTTTGCACTCACGCTTGGCTGGATTTTGAATAAACAAAACGGGGTGGGATGATGATTCCCCACTTGGTGTTTCCATTTCTCAGGCTAGAACTAAAGCTAGACCGTGTTAGGTAAGACTTGTGTTTTACCCTATCACTTTGGGTGATATTTTGCTTGAGCAACTTTCGTGGTTTTATTTGTTCGAGCAGTCTGCTCGGGTATTAAATGTATATTGTTCTTGGGAACGAATATCGTTATCTGTGCTAACCGACACCGTTGTGCTGATGTGGGAAATAACCCTTTCAAACAATGATCATGATGATAAGATGAGATAAAAGAATTGATCTATTTCAAACTAAAGAGGATTCTCATTCTCATTATATTGAAAATTACGCATCTCTACTATTAAACAGAGCTCTACTCTATTTCCCCCAAGAAGGAAGTGTCTTGTAACACATACAAGACTCTACTGATAGTATTGCCGTAAATTTTCAGCATTCCACGTTCACGGGATTGCCTCTCCTGAAAGTGTTTCCAGTGAATAAGCACCCGGTCGATGCACCTTCGATACCTTGTGAGGTACTTCCCAGCTTGGCGATAGCTTCCCAACAGCGGCCTTTGGATTCGACCGAGACTTCCAACTTTCTGAGGACTAAATCTCGCCAACTCTAAATAATCTCATTCAAACCCTTCAATTGTAGTGTCGCGCTACTTTCTGCTTTGTTGAAATCATCTGACCTGAGGCCTGGGTGCGTACATCATCTAATAGATCTAGATTCCCTCGTAAACTCGCCTCATTTTTTGCCTCTGAAAACTGCAACACCCGCACCGTGGGGAGGCCTACTTCCACGGGCAACAGTGCCTACATCCCAAAACACAACAGAAATGGTGTCTTGCCCGTCACAGAATGGGGTGTTGTGCGGTATGCCTTAAGTACCTTAGGGAGTTCATCTACCCATGCTCCGTTAGCATCATCCAGTTTTCTCTTTAATCGTTGAAGGATGGAGCGATTCATGTTTTCTGTTTGCCCATTTGATTGGGGATGGGCAATCGATGTAAAACGAAGGTTGATAGAGAGGCCTTCACAAAATATTCGAAAGTTAGAATTATCGAATTGCTTCTCATGTCGGTGATCAGAACCTTTGGAACCCCAAAGCGGCATACGACATTCTTCCAAAAGAACTCTTCTCATTTTGACGCCGTTATGGTGGCCAACGGTTCGGCCTCGGTCCATTTGGTGAAGTAGTCGATGGCGACTATCACAAAACGTCATTGTCCGGTAGCCATCGAGAATGGGCCCAGAATATCCATTCCCCACATCGCGAACGGGATTGGGGAAGTTAAGATACTAAGGGAGCACCGTCGGAGTGTGTGTGAGTGGGGCAAATTTTTGGCATTGGTCACACTTTCTCATGAAACTAATCGCGTCTTTCTACATCCTCGGCCAGTAATAGCCTTGCCTCAAGATCTTGTGTGCCAGGTTTCTTCCGCCCAAGTGTTGCCCGCAAATACCTTCATGAACTTCTCGCAACGCATAAATCGCTTCTTTAGGGCAGACTAAAGGATTTTTTGTACAGCACCCCATCTACGAGAGCAAACCGAGCAGCTTTAGCTCGCAGGTTGTGTGCTTCACTTCGCTCTGGAGGCAATGTCCCCGAGATGAGATACTGAACAATTGGGTCCATCCAACAAGATTCGTGTTCCACTACATCAATCTCCTTTAAGGTTTGGATACTCCTCTCTTGAAGGAACTCAATATATATGGCTCGAGAAAAATCTGAAATATCTATGGAAGTTAATCGTGAAAGTGAGTCCGCTTGGACGTTTTGGTCCCTTGGTATGTGGCAGATAGCAAAGTTTTTAAACTTTGCAGCTTCAACCTTCACAGCTTGGAAATACTGGGCCATTCTATCATCTCTCGCTTCATACTCACCCAAGATGTGATTTACTACCAACTGAGAGTCGTTGTGGACTGAAAGAGAATCAACTCTTAATGAGTGTGCCAACCTTATTCCCGCCAAGAGTGCTTCATATTCAGCTTCATTGTTTGATACCTGAAGTCGAAGCGAAGGGCATATTCGATCATGAACTTTTTTGGGCTAATAAGTATGAGCCCAGCTCCGCTGCCTCCCACCTTAGACGAGCCATCGACATAAAGAAGCCACGGGTCCAAGACTTCTGAGAGAATTAACTGTGGGGGGTCTTCTGGCATCGTGCATTCAACAACAAAGTCTGATAAAGCTTGGGCCTTAATTGCCGTGCGGGGTTTGTACTTAATGTCAAACTCTCCTAGCTCGACCGACCAGTTAACCAATCTTCCTGAAGCGTCGGGGCTTTGGAGAACTTTCCCCAACGGTTGGCTAGTCAAAACAATGATGGTATGTGACTGAAAGTATGGCCGCAGCTTTCTGGCCGATGTGACGAGGGCAAGGGCCACTTTGTAAATTTGGGGATACCTCGTTTCCACATCTTGAAGCACCTTACTTACATAGTAAACAGGCTTTTGCTTGTCTTCCTCTTCTCGAATTAAAAATGTGCTTACTGCAACTGCACTAACTGATAGGTAAAGAAATAAATTATCACCAGTGATCGGTTTAGTAAGGAGAGGTGGGGATGACAAGTAGTGTTTTAATTCTTCAAATGACTTCTGGCATTCTTCAGTCCATACAAAATCCCTCACCTTTCGAATGGCCCCGAAGAAGGGTAGGCACTTTTATGCGGATTTGGACATGAATCGCCCTAACTCCGCGATTCTTCCAATGAGTTCCTGAACCTGTTTGATTGTTTTGGGCGGTTTCATGGCATGAATACCCACTATCTTCTCCGGGTTGGCCTCAATGCCGCGTTGGGAAACCATGAACCCCAAAAACTTCCCCGAGGCCACACCAAACGCACACTTGAGCGGGTTTAGCTTCATCTTATATGCTCTCAGTATGTCAAAGGCTTCCTTGAGATCCTTTACAAAAGCCTTAGCTTCCATGCTTTTTACCAGCATGTCTTCCACGTATACCTCCATGTTTTTCCCGATCAAATCGCGGAAGATCATATTGACTAGTCGCTAATAAGTTGCCCCCGCATTCTTAAGTCCGAAGGGCATGACTTCGTAGCAGTATAGTCCTCGTTCTGTAATGAAGGAAGTCTTGGGAATATTGTCTTCGCATATCCTGATCTGGTTGTAACCGGAATATGCATCCATGAAGCTCAACAACTCATGACCCGAAGTTACATCGATTAGGATATCGATTCGCGGAAGTGGGTAACTGTCTTTTGGGCAGGCCTTGTTGAGGTTGGTGAAGTTGATGCATATGCGCCAATGGTCGCTCGACTTGGGTACCATCACGACATTGGCGATCCAATCAGGGTATGATATCTCCTTAATGAATCCGGCTGCCAACAACTTGTTGACTTCTTCCTCAATCTTTACTTGCTTTTCGGGGGCGAACGTCCTCTTCTTTTGTTTGACCGGTTTCTTGAGTGGGTCCACATTCAGTTTATGAGTGATTATTTCGGGATCAATCTCGGGCATATCTGATGCTGTCCAAGCGAAGATCTCTGAGTAGTTTCGCAATAAATGTACAAGCTTGAGCTTGAGGTTGTCTGCCAAACCTGTTCCCATCCTTACTGTCTTTTCTTGGTTCCCTGGATATAACTCGATATCAATGAGGTCTTCAGCGGGCTTGCCTCTCTCGACTTTGGTCTCATCCCTCAAATCTTCAATCATGAGGGTTTCGTTGGCTCTGTTTCGGCATGACGCCATGTAGCACTACCGAGCCACCACTTGGTCTCCCTTGACTTCCCCAACTCCATTCTCCGTGGGAAATTTTATTTTCATGTGGTATGTTGATACCACCGCCCTTAATTGGTTTAGCGATGTTCAGCCCAGAATTGCATTATAGGCCGAAGAAACGGGTACCACCACGAAATCTAGCATCAGCTTGGCTTGTGTCGGAGAGGCACCCACGGTCACCGGTAATGCGATAATTCCCTCACAAACAACAGGGTGGTTGGAGAAGCCGTAGAGGGCCGTATCTATCTTTCGTAAGCAGTCAGACCAAATGTTCATTTTTTGAAACGCCTCATAAAAAAGTACCTCTGCCGAGCTCCCATTATCCACAAGGATTCTTTTCATGTCGAAGTTCCCAACTCGGAGTGTAACTACCAGTGGGTCGTCATGAGGTGTTCTTGTGTCTCCCACATCGTCGTCTGAGAAGGATATTACTGGGGCTAGTTCCATCTTTTGCCTTTTAGCCAACAGTCCAAAAGTGGTGAGGATTTCTCTTGCGTAAGCTTTCCGTCCTTGTCCGGATGATCCCCCTGCGGCGATCCCGCCCGAGATAGTGTTGATAACACCCGCATTCTCTTGGGCTCCTTCTCGACGTGCTAAGGGAGAAGCTTCCCTTCTTTCCTCACGTCGATCAACATATCTTCGTAAATGTCCTCGTTTGATGAGAGCCTATATCGCGCGCTTGAGCGATTCGCAGTTATCAGTGGTGTGACCATGATCATTATGGTAACAACACCATAAACTCTTATCCCTCTTGCTGGGTGCAGACCTCATCATGTCTGGCCTTTCCAATATTTCTTTATCTTTAATCTCGTGGAGGATTTACGACGGCTTAGAGTTCAGCGGTGTCAAATTCTTCATATTAAGCAATTCTTTCGGACGTCGTTCATCTCTCCTTGAACGCTTGGGGCCTCGTCCTCCTCTCGGGCTGTCTTCCCGATTTCGCTTCCCATTCTCTTGTCTGTTGTCATCTCGATGTCCCTTGTGGGTTTCCAAGTATTCTTCTGCTTGGATGTACTTGTTGGCCTTGTCAAGTAGGGCACTCATGTTCCCTGGGGGGCTCTTGTTTACTGCGAACGTAAACTTTGAAGTGGGATGAATCCCGCGCATAAAAGCTGTGTACTTTACTGACTCATCCAGGTTATCTATTTCTAATGTCGCCGCATTGAAGCGTCCCAAATATCGCGACAAAGATTCGTTTCTTTCCTGGACCACATTGATGAGACTTGCTGAATTCTTTCTCCGAGTTCGGCTGCTCACAAAATGTTTCTGAAACAAGTCAGACAGCTGGGCGAAGAAATGAATGGACCTGGGTCGTAGAGACTTAAACCACAAGTGCTCTGCCTTCCTCAAAGTGGTTGGGAAGGCCCGGCACATGACTGCATCTGAGACCTGGATGAGTAGCATATTTGTTTGAAACTGGTAGACATGCTCCCCAGGGTCTCCGCTCCCATCATATAAATCACATTGCGGCATCCAAAAATTAGGAGGGAGTTTTTTCCTTCTCAATTGTCTTGGAAATGGGGTATCCAGAATCCTCCCTTGGGGGAGTGAATTCCCTCGGGCAAGGCCCTGAGATGGTTTTGTGAGAAGTTTGCCCTTGGGGGTGCACTTTTCGTGTGAAACCATGAACTCGTCCTTGGGGACAATGTCTTTGGTCCGCGCAGCGTCGACCTCAAACTTCACCGCCTGAAATAAGAGACGAAGTCGTGCTGTCCTCTATTGACGTCTCGCGTCGAAAACATGAACCACTTCTGGTGACATGTTTCTCAGTGGCTTGTTCTGGCTGATAACTGGGATCAGCCTCTGATCTATATCTTCGATCGTAGCTTGACCTTAAGGTCAGTCTGAGACGAAGGTCACTCAGATCCAGATGTGTCTGGTTGATAGAAATCATAGGGGCCACCCCTTGAAGCTTTTTCTGTAGGGTGTTTACCACGCCCTTAAGTTCATGGATTTCCCTTGTCAGATCCGCATTTGGGGTGTTAAACAGCTTCCGGGTAAGGCGATGGCGCATATATCCCTTTTTTAAAAAAAGGGACGGGGAACGAGTTTCTTGGGAGCTGCCACACGTCTTCGCGGTGACCGAGGTCACATTAATCCAGTCGTTATTGGAATGTTGTTGGGATGGTGTTGGCTGTCGGCCTCTTCGGCGGGAGCCACTTGATCTCCTCGTCGATTATAGACGGAGCGACTGGCTGAATGAGTGTTTGAAGATGATTGTCTAGCCTTGTTTCCAGTCGGTCCCACGGATGGCGCCAAAATGTTACTACTTAAATCTTGACTGGGAACCACAGCCAAGAAATGGACCTGCAAAATAAAGCACAGAATGACCACTGTGGTGTTCCGGTGAAGAAGGCTCCGATGCAAAAGTCAGAACATTTCTATAAGGATAGAATTCTGAATAGCCAAAATGCACTTGGCGTGTGTGTGTGTGAACTTAGTCGTGTACCTGAGGCCTCGCTCATAATATAGGCTATTCCGAGACTCTTTCCTCATTTGAGACTCTTCTCTGATAGGTCCTCAACGTATTAGAACTATGTTAGGACTCTTCTTTCAGTAGTCGAGTCCTACAAGGTTTCTATCATCCCCTTCAGAACCTATCCTGATACAGTCTCCTTAGTCGACTCGGAGTCGACCACGCCACGTGTCACCATTCAGCAGGATGGACATATTTAGCTATATCAGATGGTAAACTTTTAGTGTTAGTTCAATACCATCTAAGCTAATGACATAGTGTTAGACAATCACTGAATATTTTCTTCAAACGTTAAGCCATTGAGGATAACTTATCTGTCAAAAACTAAATGACTTTTGCCTCTAAGATTTGGTTGTCATATAGCAAGCTACAAAAGTTTACAACAACTTTGATGGATGAAAACTAGAGCACAATAGACCTCTACTCTGTTGATATTTAATTAAACAAAAGGGACAATCTACTAAGAGCTATGTTGTGACATGTCATAAATTGCATACCTTTTTCTCTCTCTCCTCTCTTGATCCTAGCCAAAATGAGGTTGATCTTTGTTGCTAGCCCTTTCATCCTACGCATTTTTAACCTTTCTTAGGACCCGTTTTAACGATTCATCAGTGAATACTTAATGGTCAAAGTTCAACATTACAAATCTGGTCAACGCGAAACGTCCGCCCCAAGTCACGTGTTATGCCTCTAACACAACATATTCTAAGTCTTGGATTTAGCGGCGTGCTTTTCCCCGAGAGGGTCTGTCGGTGCCTTCCCTTGAAGGGTTCGGCCTTAGGTCTTACCTCAAAAGGGTCAGCCCAAGGTCCTCCCTCCTTCCCTTTTTGAGGTCTTCTTCTTCTTGCCCTTTGGGGGCTCCCTTGCTTTGCCCCTTCGGGGCTTCTTTGCCTTATCCCTTGTTCTTTCCTTTTATTGGGAGCTCCATGCTCAATTACTTTCATCACAACACATATAGCCACAACCGAGCACCGTCTTTGCATCGCGTGCCCCCGGTATAGGGCTTGACCGTGCCTGAATGCTTTTAAGTCATGTGCCCCCTGAAGAGATGCCAGAGTGTCGCCTCATTCGATACGTGTTCCCCGACTCTATTTCCTTTTGTCGCGCCCATGCCTTGTCACCATGTATGTGCTCCCGCATAAAACTTGATGCCAATGCCCCACGCCATCTCCATTTGAGCGTGCCCCTGGAATCATACACATCCTGCTATGCCACCCGACACTATGTTACACTATCAATCATGCCTCCTGCAGTCTATCATTATTACATGACCCCAGTGTTTGTCCATCTTTTCACCACATCATGCACACCTCGTCTTGGTCGTAGAACATGCTTCGATCGATTCTTCGAAGTGTAAAACATCCCCCAAGGTCAGCTACTCCTCGGGAACAATACCTCGGCCCGTCGAGTAAGCGACTCTTTTGAGACACACTACTTTTGCAGGCTCAGTGCTCCGGTATGAGAACTCATTTCCTACAAAGTAAGAGACTACTCCTGACATTACATTACCTCCGCAGGTAGGCGATTCCTTCAAGTCACTATTTTTGTTGCTTCGAGTGCTTCGGCATATGGACCCATCGTGGGATAGCCAACTTCACGGGGCATTATCTCCCTTAAGGAGCTCCGAGTGCTCCAGCATGAGGACTCCCCTCTCGCTAGATAAGCGACTCCTTTGGGATAGTACCTCGACATGTCAGGTAGCTGACTGCTACGGGAAACTATCCCGATGTGTCACTTAGGAGACTCTTCCAAGATACTACCCGTCCCTTCAATTAGTCTGGCACACTACTTTGGCGCATTTCAAGTGTTCCCGAACAAGGAATCACTCACTAGATAAGAGAATCCTTCTAGACACTATCTCTAGTAGGGTGTCGGCACTAGGAACTCTTTATTAGCGCCCGTGTAAGTGCCCATGATTAGATAATCCATGCATGTTACCAACCGCTATTAGTCTGTCATCCGTGTGAGATTGACGTGCCCTCAAACTGCTAGCCTCCAGCATAATTTTTTAGAGTGTTTGAACCATCTCCAGCCATTATCTTCAAACTACTCCCTTAAAGTTCTTTCGTAGCTATCCGAAGATCACAGTTCTCCTTTTGCACTTATCGAGCTATTTCCTAGATCATTAATGAGATCATGTAATTCTTTATTATCACGAGAGTCCAAACGCATAACGATCACTGTTTCTGATAGAAGAGCAATGGTCACTAAGCATGTCCGATCTTAGTGATACTGCTAGGGTTTTTGCCATTGTTTGCCAACAAGATCCCGCGCATAAGGATCCCTATGGGGACCACAAATGCGTTTGGATCATCGCATGTGGTAGGTTACATTAACAGCATAACTCTGTCCACTCCACCATCACCTGCGTCCATAACCATCCATTAAATGGGGTAAACCCAAATGTCAAAGTTAAAAGACGAAAAAGTTCTTGATCTTTTTTGGTCGAAAAAAAAGTTCTTGATTGATACAACTTTATCCAACAGCTCCTCACTAACCATTCAATTGAACTAACGTGATGCCACCAACTACCTTCATGACCACCTTTTTAAAACCTTTATTTTCACAAAGTAAAAATGGCGACATATCAGCCTAGCAAGGCTGATACATCCAAAGTAATCAAGCGTGCCAAGAACAAGTCTCCACTTGATGGTGTTTAGTTCTAGAGCAAGTTGGGAAAATAGGTAACTGTCAAGTTAAGGACAACAATAGTTGAATGACACGTGGCAAGTTCCGTGCAGGGGCGGACCTCCCACCTGACCAAGGGGGGCCATGGCACCCCCCAACTTTTGGGGAACCCCACTATTTTTTATTTTTTTAGCTTATTAATTAGTGGATAAACATACGAAAATGTCATTATATTATAATATTAATTAATTTGAGTCTTATTTTGTTGTATTTTTATTCTTTGGCCACCGACCGTCATATATTTATCTTTCTCATTCCCTTACTCTATCTTCATTCTTTCAAATTTCAAATTCTAAAAATTTATATAACCAAAAAAAAAAAGTATATCAAAATCAAATATATATATATTTTTTAATTTAAATTCTTATTGTATGTTAACTTATACGTTACTATTGTACTCATACAATTGATAGTCACATTAGTAATACATCTATACATTAAGAGTTAAACTTCTTTCATATAAGATTAGTAATTTATTGTTGACTAATCTTATCAAGTTATATAAATCACTATGGATGATAAAATTACTTTAGAATTAATAGTTAAATTGACGTGGGTGAACAATCTATTTTGCACTTAACTTATTTAATATGAAGACTAATTATAATATGTTTTTTATTGTGTTTTATGTGAACTTGAACCTTCTAAATATTTTTATGTTAGCCATCAATATTTTTATGACTTTTTGGCCCCCCGCGATTAGACTTTCTGGATCCGCCCCTGGTTCCGAGCAAGGGAGTGAAACATGGCTAGCTCACATAAGGCTTAAAGTTTTAATTGTGCTACGTGCCATTAAGAGGTGAGTTAGAAGAAAATGTGGCAAGATTTGCATGAAAACTTAGTCGAGAATGTAAAACAAGTCCTATCTAGCCCCAACACGTGGTGAAGTTATCAATCAAGAAAAATTAGTGAGCATAAGGGTAAAATATGCATTTTTGGGCATGTAGTAGCTCCATATTGGTTTGTTCTGAGGCCAAATCATTCCGATCAGCTATAAAAAGCCATAAATGTGGTATCAATTAATCCTCTTTAGTACCAAATCTAATAACTTCATTTATCGTAGGTAAACAAGTCTATCATAGAGTTCGGGACCATCAAACCAACTGCTTGACTCACTCAAACATCCTCTAAGTATATTTAATACTTGAATTAGTGCTTTTTACACCTAGAGTGTTATTAAAGTTGTTCACTGCAAACACTATAAAGGTATGAATACAATAAAGGTAAACTGTCTTTATTCATGTATTAGAATTTTTTGTCTGATTAGGAGTAGGAGTAGATTACGTGTTAGCGATACCATAAATCACTCTGAAAAAGTCTTAACGTATTAGGCTGAAATTCTGAGGATATTTAGTCCTCATAGGTCGTTAAAAGAAGTTAGATTAGTCACACCACCTCAAACGCTAGGCTATCTAATTATTATTATTATTATTATTTGTTAAGAGGATAAGTATTTCATACATAAAAAGTTTTACAAGCCGTTCCGACTAGATCATCTATTATACAAACATAAAAGGTAGCATCAATTGCTACCATTAACACTATAGATTAATAACTAACCTATATAGCCAATACAAATGACAATTAGACTGAAACAGAGCATATCCTACACTTGAGCCTAACTTTTCGTAACTTGCTGAGGCCTACATTTAACACCAAATACAACAAAACACATAAAAATACAACACAATATTACAATGAGGAGGACAATCGGAACCGCGTCAAACAAAGGTGTACTCGATCATCTACGAAACCACAACACAAAGGATAGAGGCGAATGGGCCATCAACACCGTATGGTCCACTCTTTTTCACCAGCATTTCTAATTCCAAAAGAAACGTTGCCATCTAGACCTACAACGAAGCATTGACCACACGAACGACCATACACTACGGGCTAATCTAACATACAACCCCCCAAAACCCCAATATAAACCTAAAGCTAAAACCTAGCAAACCCGTACCCCACCCCCTTTCCCCAAGGCCCCGTCTTACACCCCCCCCTCAAATCTCCCTCAGAGCCCCCCCAACACACACAGGAGAACCCAACCTGAGGTCCCCCCTATACCTCTTTCCAAGGACAACAAGGTTCACCCATACCCAATAAAACCAAACCTGAGTCTTCAAAAAAGAAAAAACCATTACAGACAGCCCCACAGTGATTCCGCCCGACGCTGGTGAATTTTCGGCCATCGCCGGTGAGATTCTGGCCACTGCCGATTAAATTCCGGCCATTGACGGTGTTGATATCTCTAGCCTTATGAGGCCCCTCTATTCAAGTACCAAGATCTACATAGATCTGACTAGATCTGGCGGGATCTATGCATCACCACTGGCTACCGCATCGTCGTCATCTTCAATATTCTTCCGGTCACCGTCTTGGCACTCCTCACATTACACACAAACAACACAGCAAGAACAGGGAGCTTGAAAAATAAAATGGAGATGAAGGGATAGAGAGAGAGGTAGTCGTAAGGACCGTGCACCCCTACCCCCATGACTGTCGCCGACAAGAGTAACTTGGAGTTTTGCTCGCTGTTTAGAGAGAGGGAGAGAGAGTTTTCTACTTAAGGTTTTTTTTAGGGGAGGCCAGCTATCTAATTATTTGAGAATTATATTTTGCACATGGTTCCGTCATGACTCGACATGCTCACACACTATAAAATGTTCCTTTTTACCCAAGGGCACATGTCTGAGCATTTAAAAATAACCTCCTAACAGTTTAGTTAGGATGGCTAGGGTTGAGATGTGCCACAACCACGCTGGAGATGAATGAATGAGTTGGTGACTTAGGATGTTACGAGGATATTAAGAGGAAATTCTGAATAATGGAGGGTAATGGTGGGGTAGGAAATGAATATACAAAATTGGGAGAAAGTCTATACATGTTGGGAGGGAATTTGTGGTGGATTGACGGCGACATCAAGTGAAGAGTGATTAAGAAGCGGAAGCTGATGGAAGCGACAGCCAATGCAGCTCTATATCACCAGATGCAACACACAGTTAAACGATGGTGCTCGTGACGGTGTTAGTGGCTAGACAATGATGGAAGAGGTAGACGATGATGAAAGTAACGACTGTGGTGGCAGCGACTGAATGATGGTGGTGGTGGAGGTAATAGAGTTGGTTTCTTGCCAAAAAGATTTGATTAGGTTTTTAAAGAGTTTGAGATTGAAGAGCGATTGGAATGCTGAGATTTAGGTCTACTTTTATCCCCTTGAGTGAATGTGTCCTTTCTAAAACACCTTTACCACTAGTAGTTCTTTTTACACTAGTTATTTTGGGGTAGACTTTTGTAACCTTAGAAGATATAGCAAAAAAATTTCCAAAATTGTGGGAGTTTTCCAAAATAAATGCATGAGTCTTTTTGGGTTTCCTCATTCATGTTTGTGGGAAGAAGAAAATAAATGTTATGGGAAGTTGTATCCCACGTAGCATCGAGAAAGAAGAAAGAAATGGTTATACAAGTGGGCCTTCGACTTAAACCGTACTTTATGCGATATGCTATAATGTGGTGCATGTGCATCGAGTAAGGTGCGAAGTATCGTACGAGCCACCCACGCCTCATGCACTAGCGTCCATAAGCATGGTAGTGGATTGTTAGGTGCAGGTGTGACGAACTTCAAATGTTTGCATCATAGTAAGGCGCGAATTGCGGTTATTAAATTATTTCAGATTCAACTTGTTGCATTGGTCACAAATGGGTGCTATATATCGGACACGTCTGATTATAAATAATCTAATAATTGATTATGTATAACACGTAATAGAATCTTGCAAGGAATTGTTCTCAGATGCGGACCATTGTATCGAGTGGCTTGACGATCTAATGGCCTCCCTAGACAAGGCACTAATGGGTCTATAAAATGTCATATCTTGCTGTCATTTTAGAGACACCAAAAAGCTCAAAAATCTTATTTCCTCTGCAATTTCTGCTTTCCATACAGATTTGTTACAAAGAAATTATGGTCATTCTTTGTGCACTATAACAGTGATCAGACACCTTGGCATACTTAGGCTAGGTTTGACAAAAAAAAATTTCTCTTTTTTTTTTCAGTTTTTAAAAACTGAAAAAAAAGGAGCGTTTGGTAACCATTTTTTTTTCCAGTTTAAAAACCAGTTTTTAAACTGAAGAGTAAAAAAAAACTCCCCAGAAACTGTTTTTTTTTTAACTTTTGGTTTTTTTTTCTTAGACCACCACCACCACCCTCCCACCGCCGGCAGCCAGCCACCTCAGGCGATCACCGCCGGAGACTGCCGGCAGCCACCTCCAGCCGCCGGCGACCACCTCCGGCCGCCAGCGAACACCTCCGGCCGCCGGCGACCACCGCCGGAGACTGCCGGCTGCCACCTCCGGTCGCCGGCGACCACCGGCAGCCACCTCCGGCCGTCGGCCACCACCACCGGCAGCCCCACCACCGCCACCGCAAACCACCAAAAAAAAAAAGTCAAAATAAAAAGGGTTACCAAACACCAAAAAACAAAAACTTAAAAAAAAGGGGTTATCAAACACCCACTTATTTTTATAAAAAAAAAATTTAAGCTGCTCTTTAAAAAACTGCTCTTTAAAAACTGAAAACCAAAAAAAAAATTTTGTCAAACGAACCCTTAATCTTGTTTTAAATTTTTGGGTTTTGTTGTCATTAGTGGATGGTGTAGGCAGTCATAATTGTTTGGCTGGCTTTATCGTATCTTGTCAACAAATTTGCCGGCAACCTAATGCAAACCAGAATTAGTGGTGGGAAATATCATCTTTAGAAAGATGCTTGTAGGACATGTCTTGAAGCATTTTTTGTAACAGTATTTGTGGAGTAGCGTTTGGTGATCATTTTAGCAGCAGCAGTTCTATGTGCCAATAAAATTTTTAGAGGTCTGGGGAGGCTTTTCCACTAAAGATGTTGTTCCCAACTTATCTTCGCTACACCTATGGACCCACTCGGGGTCCCATTTTGAGTGACACGTCGACACAAGCAACAATCAATATTCAACGCTTCCAACCGATCAAAACATAGACGTTCAAGTCACGTGCATTCTTCACTTTTTCTCCGTTACTTCGACACTAAGAAACATAGACGTTCAAGTCACGATGCCTCATCGTGCTTTGACCGTTGCATGTCGCACATCGCCTATCAGCGCGCCTTGGCATTTGTCCAAGGAGGATGGCCTTGGCCTTCCCCTTAGGGTCAGCCTCGGCCTCTCCTTGGGGTTAGCCTCTGCCTTCCCCCAAGGGTTGGCCTTTGGCCTCCCCTTTGGCATCTTCACTTATCTTCAAGGAATCATGCATCGTCCGCGACCCTCATCGCCCGCGTCCGCACACCAACTCTGCGATGTTTGTCACCCGTCGCCCAGGCTTCGTCTCCGCGACGCTCGTCGCCCACACACCGTCTTTGCAACCCTTGTCACCCACGCCCAGACTCTGCAATGCCCCTCGCCCGAGCACCGACTCCGCGATGCCCGTTGCCCGCGCGCCGACTCTGCGACGCTTGTGCCAGCGCGCCGACTCCGTTTCCCGTCCCCTGTTGCCCAGGCGCCGTTTCTGCGACCCCCTGTTGTCAGCGCCTGCGCACCGCACTCTGTCGCGCTACTGATACAGTCACGTCCCTGGATCTTTGTCACACTACCACGCACCTTGCATTGGTACAGCCTTTCAGCACACCATGCGCACCTTGCCTTTGTCGCGGAACATGCTTCGACCCATTCTTCAGAGTGTGCAGCATCCCACGGGGATATGCGACTCTTTCGGGACATTATCTCGGCCAAGGAGCTCTAAGTGCTCCGGCATGAAGACTTTCTTTCTGCCAGGTAGACGGCTCCTCCAGAATACTACCTCGGCCCGTCGGGTAGACTGTTCCTCCGGGATGCTACCTTGACGCGCTCTGAGTGCTCCAGCTCAAGGACTCACCTGCGGTGATAGGCAATTCCTCCGGTACATTATCTCTGCCAGAGAGCTTTTTAACTCTATTTCTGCTAGGTAGACGGATCCTCCGGGATGCTACCTTGACGCGCTCTAAGTACTCCGGCACAAGGACTCGCACATGGGGATATGCGACTCCTCCAGGACACTATCTCCGCCAGGGAGCTCTAAGTGCTCCGGCACGAAGAGTCCCCTTCTGCCAAGTAGACGGCTTCTCTGAGATGTTACCTCGGCCCGCCAGGTAGACGACTCCTCTGAGATGCTACCTCGACCCACGGAATAGGTGACTCCTCCAGAACACTATCTCCACCAGGGTATATGCGTGACTAGTCTACGTGCTCCAACACTGGGGGCTTCATGAGCACCCCTAGGGACTATGACCCCCGGGTCACTCAAAAACGGGAGCAGGTCTCCAGAGGGCATCGCGCCTAGTCCGTTTGGCAGTTGGGTGTCGGGTCTTCCCCACCGCTGCCAGGTCTGTAGGACTCTATAAGGGCTTGGATTTGTGGCTAGATCAAGGGGGTTCTGTGGCCAAACCGACGCTGTGAGAGCCAGTCTTTCCAGACAAATAAAGCGACACTGTGATGAGTATGCCAGTTGAATATGCGATCCGATAGTCTGTGGAGCATCGACACCTGTGGACCCCTCGGTGACGTGTCACTCTAGGGGAGTGCCATGTGTCGGCTGATGACATCATCAGCTCAACCTCTATAAATGGGGGTCTTGAGATTTCATTCGGGATAAACTTCAACCTTTTCACTTTCTTACTCTAGAATCCTAGAGAGAAACATATAGGACCTTGACTCCGGACATCAGCATCGGACAGTGACTGTCATCGTGTATTCACCCTGCATCATCGCCCTCGCAGCACTGCCCCCCTCACGCTCTGCCTGAGAAACCCTTGGTCTCTGCCCTTACTCACCCTTTGTTGTGTCTCACATCACTCTACTTGGCATCTAACTCAGACTCCATTCCTTGTGGCACCTCCACGTCGACTGCGAACCCACTTTCATTGGCATCATTTTGGTGACTCTGCAGGAGAGGTGAACATCACAGTGCAGTTCGTCCCTTTCCTGACACACCCAAGCAACCATGCCTCAACAACGCATGACTACCATACTAGTAGCCAAAGCCTCAACCCAGCCATCCAAGATGAGCATCACATCGAGGACCAAGAAGAGACCAGCCACAACCAACTCCAGGCTCCCCTCAGGATAGATGCACCCAATGTAGCCGCATTCGTCAACGCCACAATCCAACATCTTACTCCTACCATCACTGAACTCCAAGACTCCCAATCATCTCTCATGGCTGGGAAATTAGAAATGCAAAAATCAATCCAAGTCTTGACTTCACGGTTGCCGACTCCTCAAGGTCTCAAAGCTCCGCACCCTGTGACCGCTGCTCACCCGATGTCATCCCAAGCTCTGGGATTGGCCCCTCTTGCTCATCTTGCTCATATCCAGCCTTCAGGGCCTGGGCTAGTTCTGGACACTGCCCAGGTCCCAGTGTTGCGACCACCGCTGCTTTGGTCCTCCGGGCCCTCGACAGTAAGACTCGTGGCACCTCAGCCTGCGGTGCCACGCCTTACCCTTGCTCGAAGCACTTCGGAGACTCACGACTCAATTAAGATAGAGCCTAACCCAAACATAACCAACTGAAACCTAAACACAAGTCATTCCCCCCGCTTACTCCAGTCGACCCTTCCTAACGATTGGCTTCCAGTCGCTGAAACTACCCATATATGCAAACCATAACCCAACACGTTGCTCCCCGCCACCCACCCCTCTCTACCGTTGTCATCCCCTTAGTGCCTCCTGTTGCACTGTCTGGGGGCTTTGGTGCCAGAATCATACTGACAAGGCACAGACCCTCACATGCTTCGTATGTCAGCAAGCATGACCATGATGCCATCCTCCGCCGTCTCATCAAGCAGTCATCATCCTTACCACACTCCCCCTCTAAGCAGTCAGGCCATGCTCCTATAGCCTCGCTTCCAAAACTTACCCCTGTCAAGTACAAGCAACCATCCTTCGCCTTATTCAATGGCAAAGAGAGCACACCCGCGAGCACCTCACCCATTTTTCCGGCTCCCAAGAGCACTACGGGGAGGACGACACTTTGAAGCTTTAAGAATTTCACAACTCCTTAACTGGCCTCGCCTACTCTTGGTACCACCAGATCCCTGAAGGTACCATCCATTCTTGGTCTGATATGGTCCAGCTCTTCCTCGACAAGTTTATGAAATGGAACGTGTGACCATCGTTGACATTGCCGGAATCTGCCAGAACCCCGGGGAAGACCTCAACACCTATGTTACGCGATTTCATCATAAGTGTTTGGAATGCACTGACTTTAGTAAGGATGAGACCCTTGTACCCATTTGCATCAAGAACATGAAAGACACTTACATGGTATGGCATGGGTTACTTCAGCGCCGTAGCGCCTGGTACTCGAACATTGGCTCGAGGCATTTTCTCTACCCCTTCTTACCCTGAAAAAGCAGGGTCACCTTACCTTGAAATCCTCAAGCTTCGGTCTTAGGGACATCTCAAGGAAGCTGCACGATGCACCTATGACTCGGTCGGTCTGTCAAAGACCCCGAAGCCCCAAACTCAACTTACCCTGGCCGCAACGGTGAAAGCAGCCAGTGACAACGACAACAGTCGAAAACGCCAATCCCAAGGAAGGGATAGGCGACTTGACAAGAGAGGGCAGCCGACGCCTACCCCGAAATACCCATACGACTTGAAGACTGTTAGAGTTCTCCTCGAGACTCGGTTCAACGACAATACCATAACCCTTCCATATGCCCAATCTGAACCTACCCCGAAAGATCTCGCCCATCCCAACTACTGCTCCTATCATCGGAAGGTCGGTCACAACCTCAAGTGGTATAAGAGCCTCAAGTTTGCCTCCGCTGACAAGATTGCGTCCGGAAAGCTCAAACTCTAAGCACGGGAAATATGACCCACTCGACCAAGCCCTGACCTGCCTTAGTGCATTTTTCACACTTGTAATTTTTTTCTTTCATTTTATAAGTTTTCATGTACGTCATCCCCATGTACCAAGGCATGTTGCCTATCTTTGTTATCAATGAAGTTACATTTTTCAGACTCAAAAAATTTTCAAGCTACATTGCTCTTGCACAAGTCTACTGATACCACCCTTGATACCATCACCCACTCCTTTGGGGACTTCACCCTTTCTCTATCCCAAGCAGGCCAGGTTCCCTCACCATCTGCCCCAACATTACACAATGACTTGGTAGGTGGTGCGCAAGGTGGCTCAAGCCACGCTACCTAAGTCTCGACTTAATCGGCTGACATTCCTCGGGCCTCGCGACCGCCCCTGCCAGGTATGCGTGCAGCACATCTCACCGACCCTCCCCTGCCTCTGTGCCTCATTTGGTCGCATCACCACCCCTTATACATTTTTTTACACTTAGAAAAAAAAATTCTTTGTTTTTCATAGTCGGGTCACCATCCCCAGCGACCTCCCTCGGCACCTTTGCCCGAGCTCAACAATTAAAAAAAATCAACAAAATTCTGCACCCCCTCCTTCTTACACTCCTTCCAACATCTAGAACGATGCTCGACACTTAGAAAAATTAGCCCCCTCCAACACTCCGTCATGCTCATAGTCACACCCCCTGGCTCTTTGTCAAACTCCGCAACTCTTCTGGGACACTGTCGCTGTTACGGAGCTCCAAGTGCTCCAGCATGAAGACTCCCTTTCTGACTCCTTCGGGACGTTACCTTGGCCCGTCGAGTAGGCGACTCCTCCGAAATGCTACATTGACACGCTCTGAGTGCTACGGCACAAAGCCTCACCGGCGGTGATAGGCGACTCCGCCGGGACACTATCTCCGCCATGGAGCTTTTCAACTCCTCTTTCGGCAGGTAGACGGCTCCTCCAGGATGTTACCTCGGCCCGTTGGGTAGACGACTCCTCTGGGATACTACCTTGACCCGCTCCGAGTGCTTCAGCACAAGGACTAGCCCGCGGGAATAGACGACTCCTTCAGGACACTATCTCCGCCAGGGAGCTCTCAGTGCTTTGGCATGAGGAATCCTCTTCTGCCAGGTAGACGGCTCCTCCGGGATGCTACCTTGGCCCGCAGAGTAGGCGAATCTTCTGGGATACTATCTCTGCCAGGTTGACTGCGTGACTAGTCTACGTGCTTCGGCACCGAGGGCTTCATCAGCACCCCTAAATACTATGACCCCGCGGGTCACTCTGAGACGGGAGGAGGTCTGCGAAGGGTATCGCGCCTAGTTCGCCTGGCAATTAGGCATCGGGTCTTCTAGACCGCTACCAGGCCTATGAGACTCTGCAAGGGCTTGGATTGGAGGCTAGATCAAGGGGGTCTCTGGCCACACCGACACTGTGGGAGCCAATCTTTCCAGACAAATAGAGCGACACTGTGAGGAGCAGACCGAGTGAATATGCGATCTGACAGTCCGTGGAGCACTGACACCTGTGGACCCATCAGTGACGTGTCATTCCCAGGGAGCACCACGTGTTGGCTGATGACATCACCATCTGAACCTCTATAAATTAGAGGTCTCGAGAATTCATTTGAAAAAACTTTAACATTTTCACTTTCTCACTCTAGAATTCTAGAGAGAGAAACATACAGGACCTTGACTTTGGACTTAAGCATTGGACCGTGACTGTCGTCGTGTGTTCACCCCATGCCATTGCTCTCGTAGCACTGTCATCCTCAGGCTCTGTCTGGGAAGCCCTTGGTCTCTGCCCTTACTCCATCCTTGTTGTGTCTCGCGTCACTCAACTTGGCAGCTGACTCAGACTGCATTGCTTCTGGCACCTCCACGTCAACTGTGAATCCACTTTCTTTGGCATCAGACGTATATGATGTTTTTCTAAGCAGAGGATGTAATGTTAAATAGACCATTCTGATTCCATGGCTAGATGTTCCATGTTCATAAAGAAAATGAATAAGGTTATATAGCGCAGAGTCCAAAAATTTGTGTGAGTTGGGGGCACCTGATAAACAAATACTACACTTTGCGATCGATGCATACAATACCCTTTTTGAGTTAGTAAAAATTCTCCCCTCAATATTCAAGCTAACTCGCTTACCAAAGTATTCTTTGACCGCCAAGAATTTTGCTATTAAGTTAGGCAAAATACAGTATTTGATTCTTGCAAGAACCAAAGATCTTGGTAGGTTTATGGCATCATATAATCCCTAAGTAAATTATAGCGATAAAGCATATGAAGTATTGGGATTCAACAAGAACATAATTGTTGAATTGCATATGGTGATCGCTGGTTCTTGGGTAAACTCCACCGTCTATAAGCTATTGTAAGCCATAAGAAATGCTAAAATCAAAGCCAAAGATTTTCAGAACTATTAATGTTCTTGCCGTAAAGAAAGGTCGCAGACAATTGACAAAGATAAAAGCAATCAAGAATTCAACAGCCTAGGGCAGAATGAGAATCATTATTTTGTTGAGAAGACAATTGTGCCCCATTTTTGTAATGTAATACAAATTAGAAGGGGCTTAATTGTCAAAGTACCTATGAAATTGTAGAGAAAATAAAAAAATCAAAGAGAAGCTGGTGGGTACGTGTCACTTGTGCTCCCTGTTTTTTAGATCAATTTTTTATTTTGTTTTGTTGTCATTATGTAAGCATAGCTGGCAATTCTTTTTTTTTATTTATTAAATTTCTCAATGGAAAATCTGAAAGAACTGCATTTCAAAATCTAAAAAGCTATACAAAATCTACCATGCTTTATCATCCGCTAAATAAAAAAAAATCTAGTTTCAAGCAACTAATGATCCTTCTCGTTGGTTCTCGACCAAAGGCCATCAAATCAATATGTATATGCCGAAGATTAGTTATCGACATGCTCACTTGAAAACTGAACCAATCTATCTCACACCGTCTTAGATAAGTAGAGTCAACTTTACGTAGTTGGTTTACTTTTAGAGTGAGACGATGGCTCTCGAAAATAAAAAAAAAAATCAGAACCGAACTTTTAAACTAACGTCGCTTAGTGTTCACAATATTCATAATTCCAAGGGTTTGTTTCAATCTTAAAGTGATGCGGCTATCGACAATGAATCTTTAAAAGGCATTGATTCGAATGAGTATATTAAACGCTAAAATATGTTTTTTCACGCTCTTGTTTGAAGCTACAAACAACTAACATATTTACTCCTTGCTTTCTAAAGTGTGAAAATGCGTTGAAAAACTTAGTACTAGTTGCGCATAAAACCCCATGGTTGGGGTCGTGTGCTTGAAACACCCCAATTATATATATATATTTTTCATACTGCCTGGACTTCCATTTTGGTGCCTCAAACACCCATTGAGAGAAAAAAAACTTGAATGTGTTGGTTATCTATACTGATTTCAAAGGGAAAGTTCGTCAATTTGCAATCAAAGTTTATGTGACAACCATTTTATCGTGGTCAAAGCTCATGTGACTGCCACAACATCACATAGAAAACCTTGTAACCCAACACCCCATTCTAACCCGTCTGCCACAGATTATGGAGCTCCTCCTCTGCACCAAACCTACACCACTCCTTCGCGACCACCACCACCATACCGACCACCACACCCACCTTCCTCCTCCTTTGTCCTACTTAATCCGTCACCAACGCCTTAACCCTATTTTAGGGAGTCTACAGTAGCAACCCTATCTCCTAACCACCAACCCACTACTGTTTTGAATCCTCGTGTCCTAACCACCTAATCAACTACCATCACCCCAAATGTTAGCACACAAATCTGACATCTCAAATTGTTCAATGATTATATTTCAGACATCAATTACACAAGCCCAAATTTGATGTAATTAAGGTAGATTTTCTTGTAAATTTACAAAACTCAAAACAAAAAAGAGTAGAAAAATAATGGTTAGACATAAGGGGAAATGGGTGTGGTGATCATGGTTGTGCTATTGTTGTAATGACTTGTGGCAGTTATGGAGGGGAAGGTGGTGGTCGCAGGCAAATGAGAGCGACGCCGACATGCTTGTTAGATCGGCAGGAAGCGATGCCGACCATATTTGAGGAAACGAGGGAGAAACATGTGAGGTTGGTTAGAGAAAAATAGTGGAGAGAATAAACTAAAGCAATTACAGGGCTATGCAAATGAATTTTATGTGAACTATCTATTTTATCCTTAACAATTTGATATAAATGAAAAATAATCGAGGTCTAAACGAGTCAACGTGGTCTATGCAAGGCGTGTTTAAAAATAAAGTTAATAATATGAATTTTGCTAAGAAAATCAAGCACTGCGTATAAAATGTTTATTATCACATTTGGTAACATGAATTTAAGTTATGAAAACTAAACATGTCCTTATAAATAATTATTTACTATTTGAATTTTTATTTTGCGTATATATATATATATATATATATATATATATATATATATATATATATATATATATATATATATACATATATAGGGAGCTGATCCGTTGAGAGCGCAGGCAAAATGGGAGATCTTGCAAACGCGATCTGGCCGTCCACGACCGATCTGTGGACGGTCAAGATCTTTTTTTTACGTTTTTTTAGCCCGTCCGCTACATAATGTAGCGGACAATTTTTTGACAAAAATACCCTCCAGCTCCATCCGCTACATTATGTAACGGACGGAGGCAGTACTTTTTTTTTATGTTTTTTTTAAGTTTGTCCGCTACATTATGTAGCGGACAATTTTTGGACAAAAATACCCTCCAGCTCCGTCCGCTACATTATGTAGCGGACAAAGGCAGTACTTTTTCTCTGACTCTTTCTTTCTCCTTATTAATTTTCTGTTCTGACATGTTTGATGTTTCTCTCTCTCTCTCCCATCAATGTCCGACTCTTTCTCTTTTTCTCTCACCACTTTTTTGTTTTCTGTCTCATCCTTCTCTCCCCTCCTTTCTTCTTCTTCTTCTTCTTCTCTCTCTCTCCGATTGCCGGAAGTTACAGTTGGATGGCATTCTACACGGTGATGGGAGGAGAACTTGAATTTGCAGGAATCATGGGATATGTTTCCCATATGCGCAAAAACCTCGGCATTCAAATTCCAAATGAAAACACGAGGGAAGAACGGATGATGATGATCAAAAACCTCGCATTCAAATTCCTCCGTCGCCAATTGAGGGCCTTATATTATGTAGGTACCATATCCGTCCGCCAAAAACCTTATCAGTGTTTGGCGACGGCGTAAAATGAAAAATGATGGGCATGGCAGAACCACTGCCCTCCACCATAAACAAGAAACCACAACCTCTCAGCTAGGCAGCACCATCATTTTGTCACCGCCACTGAACCTATCGCCACCACCATCTGAACTCTGCCTCCCCGAACCACCACTGAACCCATCGCCGCCACCATTCGAACTCTGCCTCCCCAAACCACCACCATTTGAACCTTCGCTACCCCAAACCTAATCCAAATCCAAATCCAAATCTAATCTTAAGCCCAAACCAAACCCAAATCCAATCTTTGATCTTGCAGTCGAAACCAAACCCAAACCCAAATCCAAATCTAATCTATCTAAGATCTCGCCGTCCCGAAATCCACCCATCGCCGTAGATGCCGCCGTTGCCGCTTTTTACATCGCCTCACGCTGCCGCGCCTAGTCCTCCTCCTTCTCCACAATCGCGTACACTTGCCTTATGTGGCCGACGAGAGAGAGAGAGAAAGGAGGAGCCGATGCCCAACGTTGCCGATGGATAGAGCCGATGACAACAGACGACGACGTCTTTGGCCCAAGCCGTCGCCACCGCACCCAAGCTGCCGCCCATCGCCGCTGCATCTTTCCACTTCCGTCGTATCCCTTTTCTGTAGATGGATTTTTTTCTAGACCTGTCACCACTGCCTATCCATCGGCTTGGGCAGTGGATCTTTTTCCAGAAATAAGACCAAATTCAAATCTGTGATCTTGTCCGCTACATAATGTAGCGGACAGTAAAATTCAAATCTGTGATCTTATCCGCTACATAATGTAGCGGACAGTAGAGGGGTATTTTTGTCAGAAAATTGTCCGCTATATAATATAGCGGACGGGTAAAATTCAAATCTGTGATCTTGTTCGATACATAATGTAGCGGACAGTAGAGGGGTATTTTTGTCAAAAAATCGTTCACTACATAATATAGTGGACGGGCTGAAAAAAAAACGTAAAAAAAAGATCTGGACCGTCCACAGATCGGTCGTGGACGGCCAGATCGCGTTTGTAAGATCTCTCATTTTGCCCGCGCTCTCAACGGATCAGCTCCCATATATATATATATATATATGTATATATATATATATATATATATATATATATAGTGTCAACATTCCAGACATGTAATTATGTATCACATGCAATGCGCCTGCAAAAACAAAATTAGTAATATGATATTTTTTTATAAAAGCAACCTTCGCTTGTATGTATGTATTTGTATGTGTGTGTGTGTATATATATATAATGCTAGTGCTGGCAAGTTACCAACTCTCTGGTTAATATCCTTTTTAACCCCTCAAATTCTAAGCAGTTCACTTAAAACACCTCATATTTATCAAAAGACTAAAATTGACCCCTCTCAAGATTAGAACATGTCATTCCTGACCAAATGAGAGTTTGGCCATACAAAATTGATACCAGAGCCTAATCAAAGGCAAGAATCAACTGAAAAACTCATGAAAATTCTTTGTTTATTAAATCATATGACATGAATTATACACTTAGACCATAGAGTTGGAAAAACTGAGATAACAGGATTATTAAATCAAATAATGGATGTATCTTATGAAACTTTAAATATCTGTAGAACTCTAAACAAGATTACATCTTACATATTAACTAAATTACACAATTCAGATAAAGGTTTAGGAAGTGAAAACCACGTTCTGAACTCATGTAACTTCTTATCAAACTTTGGAAGTTATGACACTACCAATAAACATTATAGTAACGAAACTTCATATGTATTTGAAAATGTTATAGCATACAGTGGTAGCGAAGGCGAAAGAAAACCCTCTTCGAGTGGCTCAAAAGACACCAAAGATCCTGTAAAGGGAATATGTACTGAAGAAATAGAAAAAATAATAAACGACTACTTAGACAAAGTAGAAAAAGAAAAATCATTGAGAAAAAATCAATGATGGATGAAATAGATCCAGCTGTTCTAAAAGAACATCAATATAAACAAGAAGAAAAAAAGCCATATCAGAAGTAAATAAGGCGTTTGCTGATATGAATTTATGAAACGGAGAAATTGATCCAAAATTTGTAGAAGCGTGGAATCCAGGATTAAATTTAGAAAGAAATTCTAAATTTTATAACGCCCCTATAAGGACAAATTTAAAACAAGAATTTGTTCCGATGAATAGAAGAAATTAGCCCGTAAATCAATACGGTATATATCTTGATATCGATTGTCTTTCAAATACTGAAGAAATAATCAATAATTGGGCCCAAGCCTTAAGAATTATCATAATAGATGGTAATTTAACAGAAATGCATGCTATGAAATATTTTATTCGAGCAACTCCGCGAGGAAACACAGCTAGATTTTGGAATAGGATAGCATATAACAAAATGATAATCAAAACCCAGAGCAAGCTCAATATTACTGAAGAATGGATAATGTTTTATGCAGATAACCTCAAAGAGAGTTATGCGCAATATCTATAAATAATATAGGTATTCAAGAAAAAAATGCTTTCACAAATTTAACAAAATTACAAATATGTGATATGTGCTGTTTTAAAATTTACACTTAAAAAAATACTTTTACAAGTTAGAGCTCAGAGACAGCCTCCATTGGCAAAAGCAACATATTGCCAAACTCCTTAAACCATGGGATGAGTTAGCAGAAATTTTTGTTACTAAACTCCTAAATGACGAAATGCTTTGCGATTCCTTAGGAGGAAGGATTGCAGCTATAGAAGAAGTTCTAAAGAAATATTGTACTGAAGGACATGCAATAAAAGATATGACAAGGCTTATATGAGTTACGACTGATGTTCTAAAGTCGATAACATGGTAAACAGCTATGGATGCGAAAAAAGTCAAACTTCACGATGAAAAAATTCGAGAAGAAAATGTTTGGAAACGAAAAAAGATATGTGAAGAAATGAAAAAAATTCAGAAAAGAAAATTTAATCCATCAAGAGAAAAACCAAAACTATGGGGAAGATAAAATAAAAAAAAATCTAATATTCCGTATAAAAAACCTTCATTTCCAAAAGGGAAATTACCCGAAGAGCGTGATTTTTGTTAGTTATGCAGAAAAATGACATTATGCAAATAAATGTCAAAGTAAGAAAAGAAAGCAAAATATAAGATCTTCTTATTCGCTGAAGAAAGATACGAGCCAGCATGAGGATACGAATTAGATTCTGAAGACAAAACAGAAGGGCTTGATGATGAAATGACATCAGATGATGAAGAAAATTTAAACAGAACTTTAAGGCGTAGCCATGATCTTCATGATGTCAGAAACCAACGACCATGAAGAAGATATTATTCCCTTATCTAATAACATAATTAGTCAGAGTGAATCAATTGAGGAAGAAACTCCCGGTTCTACTATAAGTTATTGGGAGATGCCTAAAATCAGGGTTGGAGAAATATACAAAAACTCTATATTCAGATTTAGGAGTAAGATAAATGTAGAGATCTCCGAAGGAGAAACCTCGGTAGGTCAAACTGAAGAGAGAATACTAGACATCCCTCTTTTCAAGACAAATAAGGTAAAACAATACCTTAGAGAATGATATCATTATGTTCATATTGGCATGATACAAGTTAGTCTTTGTCCATTATTCAGATATGGCAACGATACACCAGTAATCTGTTGTTTAACAGACAATCGGTGGACAACTTTTGAAAAAGACCTAAAAGGGGGTCTCAAAGTAACTTGTATAAAGGACCAGCTTGGTTTAAAACTACACCAAACTACTTCATGTCCTTAAAAGATCCATATCTTAATAAAGCATTAGACTGAGAATTCAGACCCAAGGTATGACCGAATTACGAGAAGTCTGTAAAAACATTGCAGTACAATATCGTCTAGTCTACAGAGTGGTAAATACCACAAATCCACTAAGTAAAACGCTAAACAGCGAAGTAGAACTATTTGAACAAACAAGTAGTATGTCCAAGTAATAAAAGCACGGAAGATAAATCCAAAGCAACTATCATGGCCTAAAAAATGGGTGATAAGAGAAGGACTCGCTAGTAAACAACTAGAACAAATGCACATTTGAGAAAATAAAGGTGTTGTTATCCTTGAAGAACCAAGAAAACATTATGTCTCTTCGATACCTTCCACGTCTACAAATCCAAAAGGCAAAGGAAAGGAAAAAAATGGTAGAAGAAGCTATCAAAGAAGAAGACAGTTCTGACGAAGACATCATAGGATACAAAACAGTTACCATTCAAATCAGACGAAGTGTGTTATCACGTGTAGGATGCAGAAACTTTGTATCACATAAACGAAAAATAGTTTTTAGCTATAAAACGTGGCATAAAATCTTTTTACATATTTTTAGTTTCAGAACACTTTCTTATCAGAACAGATAATAGGTGTTTGAAAGATTTCCTTAAAAGACATCTAAGAAATGTTAGTCAAACGAGTCTTTATCGATGGCAACAATGGTTCAGTTATTATACTTTTGATGTAGTATACATCTCATACGCCAAAAATGCAATTGCAGATAGCCTAACCAGGGAAGTATGCTTTATGATGCAGGGAGTTGTTACCCCAAAAAAGACTACTCAAGAGACCTTAAAAGAAAGGTATGAAGCAGGAGATCCTGAAGTCGGTCTACTAAGAGAACCATTATGGAAATTTGACTACTACCTCATTTACCCTAAAAAGAAAGATGACAGTTCTTTGTCACTCACAAATCCTTCCCCAGAAAGGAAAGAAGATGGTTGGAACTACCAACCCGGAAGCCCTAAAACAAGACGATACAAAACTAAGCGTTCAAAACCAATGCCTAAGTTTTCTAAAAAAAGAGAGCAAGGCTAAAACCTTGACAGCAAGGCGCCCTAAACAAGTGGGCAAGAAAATAAAAAATTACTATCCTAACAACAAGGATCTAAAAAGAAAATTGGCAACTGACGAAGATAAAAAAATCTTCAAAGCAAAATACTACCATAACACAAAACAATGATAATAAAATAAAAACGTTTTATGATCCAGGATTATGTGAAGAGAGTAAAAAACTCTTTGGAAATGTATGGCATTATCTGAGGGAAAATTATCAAAAAGATTTACAAAAAATCTTCAGTCAATTAACTGATTATGTTAAGCACTTAGAAGAAATGCTTAATATAAACGATGAATAAGGAATGAGAGTCTTACAAGAAAAGAAAGAAAGAATCTGATTGTTAGAAGAACTATAATCATTGCTCCCAGCTGTATCACTACAAAAATAAAAGAGCTAGTCATGAAGGAAAATGAACACGAAGAGATCCTTCACAAACCAGAAATAAAGGCGTTCCTGAATTGGGATTATGGATGACCAAGCCTCACAGTACCATTAGACAAGGTTGATCTTAAATGCATTGAACATGGACTTGTAAACACATTCCAAATTGACCGAGATGATTGAAAACTCTTCGATAATCTCTCAGCTATAATTCGATATGCTCTTGGAGTTATGAGATTTAGTCAACAGATTATCACAGTCCAGATATTGCCAACCCTGGTAGAAAAAGTGAAACCAAATTCTATCAGCCATACCAGATTTGATCCATTAATCGATTTACTAATAGAAAGTTAATGAATTTCTACCGACCACACTAGGATGAGCTATGAAACACATATAATACAGAGAAAGACAAGATTGAAAGAATCAGTTATGTCCATGCAACCATTGAAAACATGATAGCCGACCCCATAGAAGCATGTTTCTTCGGTGGACGAAGGATGGTAATCTTGAGGGGTCTAAAGCATCCATAGAGCCTTCCAGACAAGGTCAAGATCAAGATCAAGTAATCAAACTCTATAAACAGTTCAACAACCAAGGACAAGAAGAACCTGATCTGCCTAGCCAAACTTTTGAGCTGTATAGAAAGGTGCGGGACCACATGATAGCCATGATCGAAATGGACATAGTGGCCAGCGAAAAATGACAAAGCCAAGTGGGAAAGAGAACAAAACTGAGATGTCTGCCATAATAAAAGAAAAAATATGACCCTAATAAAAATAATAGAGAATTTTCACTGTTGAAGAATCCTATGTGCCTGATCCTTTTTTATCTATAAAATGGGTCGAAGTAAGAGCTATAAGGCAGAGGAAGTTTGAGAGAGTGTGAAGTGTATAAGAGTGTGAGGTGTGTTAAGATTTATAGTATGCAATAATAGAAGAAAACTTTCCTTTCTATTGCCTGTATGTAATATTTCCTTTTCATTATAAATTAAGTGTTATTTATTTTAGTACGACGTTTTTCTACTGCACTTTTCAAACCAATATCCTGGAAGCTTGAGAGTGTTTGATAATAGCCATTAGCCAATTCCAAGGAACGTAAGGCAACAAGCTGTGTGTCCATTTGGTGAAAAGTTTGGATATCCAAAAGCAACAGGAGAAGCATGGCGGACGTACATTCAATGATCAAGAACTGCATCTCTGTAAGTAGCATTATATTCTGAAATAACTTTATGATTTATATTGTATGTGACAAAGTATTAGGGTGCATTAAAATAATATTTTTCTAAACTTTTGGGGCTAGATTGCAAATATGTTAAAGTACTAGGGTTATCTAATACTGTTGAGGAAGAAGATTTAATCTGGACCCTCCATAAATCACGGATAGACGGACAGATCCCGTTGGCAAGAAAATTAATTTGCCTGTGTGGGCAGTGGATCGCGTCCCTATATATGTACACACACACACACATACACACTCTAGTTTTTAATGAATTTTAAACGGCCCTATGTGCAATAATAAAGTAGTTTAAAATTTTGCTAAAACGTCAAGCATGAGATATAAGTATTTTAAAATATAAAAATAAAAAATGTCCTTAAAGTAGTTATTTCCTATTTTTATTTTGTACCAAATTTTAAGAAAATACTCAAGTGTCACAATTCTATATAATTAGTTATGTAATACCAAAAAGGTACTACCCCAAAGAGATTTTTCTTTTTATAGTGTACGAGTCAAGGTGGTATAAACGATGCGCGTGCAAAAATAGAGTTAATGATATAAAATTTTATTAAAAAAATCAAGTATCACCATAAGTATTTATTATCACATTCAGTAAATTTAATTTTAAGTTATGAAAACAAAACGCGTCTTTATGTCCTTATAAGTACTTATTTACAATTTAATTTTTTTAAAACTGTAGAATGTCAAGTGCCAGAATTATAGATAGGTAGTTACCATGACACACACAATGTGTTTGCAAAAATAAAGTTAGTAATATAATATTTTTATAAAAACAAGCTTGGCCTTTAAAATATATATTGACTATATTTTTTAATGAATTTTAAATGGTCCATGTGTAACAATAAAGTTGTTTGAAATTTATCAAAAAATCAAGCATGATATATAAGTATTTAAAAATTTAAAAATAAAACATGTCGTTAAGATAGTTACTTACTATTTACTGTTTTTGTTTTGTATTTTTTAAGGAAATTTTTGGGAGTGCAATTAGAATGCCACGTGTAAGAATTTTAGATAGATAGTTATGTAATACTAAAGAGGTGTTACAACAAATTTTATGTTTTTTATATATAACGAGTCGTCGTGACAAACACGATACGTGTACAAAAATAAAGGTAATAATATCTATTTTGTTAAAAAATCAAGCGTCACGTATAAATGTTTATTGTCGCATTCGGTAAAAGGAATCATAGATTGCAGAAAAATAAGTTAGTCATGCGTGTGGCAAAATAAGTTAGCAAAATATCATCATCAATATCAAACTTAGATTTAATTTTAATTATAGTTTTTAACGAATTTGAAATTGTTAAAACCAAATATGTGTAAAGATAAAGCTAACAATATGCTACTTTTATATCAAGTTCGAGCTTTATAATTTATGTTAGTTCTATTTTTTTAATAAAGTTTAAATTATAAAAAGCAAATATATCTTTAAGTTATTTATTTACCATTTAAGATTTGTATGTTGCGTCATCTTTAAAAAAAATTCTTAAAATATCACTTGTACCCATTATAGATAACTAGTTGATAACACCAAAGATGTATTATACCAAAATATGTTTTCTCGTTATACATATTGATATAATTATAAGGTAGTCACCGTGACATGCGTAAAAAACTAAAGTTCTTGATATAACTTTTTTGAAAAAAGTTAAGTATCATGTATAAGTTTTTATTGTAACATTCGATAAAATAAAATTGAAATATGATATTTTTATTTTTATACCATGCTTGATATTATGATTTTTAGAATATCAACTACGATTTTATGGATGTATTTTGACTAGATATGTTGGCTATGTTCTTTAGAATGATTTTAAAATTTTAGAAATCAAACATGACCTCTTATGTAGTTCTTTAGCATTCGAACATTATATTTTGTATTAATAAATTAATTTTTTTTGATGGCAAGTGTTAACATTTAAATGAATAATTATGTAATATCAAAAGAAGTTGGGGACCAAAATAAAAGTCACATAATATTACGAAAATGAAAAAAAAAATTCGGACAATCTTATGCGGCAATTAATCTATGAACTTTAAGTCCTACCATCAGCTTGTTTAAAACAACTCGTCCTCTTGGCAATACTGACGCTACACACTCTCGATTCTCTCCTCTCTATTCTCCACAATTAATCCATGAACTTTAAGCCCTACCATCAGCCGTTTAAAACAACTCGTCCTCTCTGCAGTACTGAGGCTACCTCTCCTTAACTGTTTAAAACAACTCGTCCACTGTGCAGTACTGACGCTACCTACTCTCGCTCATCTCTTCTCTATTCTCTGCAATTAATCCATGAACTTTAAGGCCTACCACAAGCTGTTTAAAACAACTCGTCCTCTCTACAGTACTGATGCTACCTACTCTCGCTCCTGTCCTCCCTATTCTCCGCAATTAATCCATGAACTTTAAGACCTACCATTAGCTTGTATAAACTAACTCGTCACTCTCTGAGTATTGACGCTACCTACTCCCGCTCCTCTCCTCTCTGCAGTTTAGGTTCAACTTTTGCTTATGATTTGCGCCGGAACATAATGAAACCTGAACTCCCTCCCCCGTCAGCAAATGGGAAATTAATCTGCGTTCTCACTCTCTCTCGTTTAGACTTTAAGCTGTGCAAATTTATGATTTTGTTAAATCCTGCGTAGAATGACGGTTTTAGTATCGTTAATTTTGTACATTAGCAAACAATTGTGTTAATCCAGGGCCACCAGAAAAGGGCAGCGATTATGGCGAGCCCAGCACAGTTGCGACTAATCACTTTCTGCTCGAGTTTCAGGACCAGAAGTTCCATGTTTATAATGTGGGTTTCACTTTACTCTTTGGAACTATGACAAATTGCAACTTTATAGGTCAAAATCGCCTGCATCTCACCTCTGGTATATGGCCATGGAAGAGATTAAGGGAATATTGACCTTTAAGGGCGGTTTTGCTTAACAGAGGTTGTACACCACGGTGCCACTTTCTTTCTCACATGTCAAAGTAACTCCGCGGTACGGAACTATATGGGCGTTGATTTTTTAGCTGTAATTCGTCATGTGATAAAGTTAGACATGACAAACGGGTATGCCCGCCGGCTACGGGTAAAACTCGATCGGGTACGGATAAAAAACGGGTCGGGTAAATTATACCCGAGTTTTTTTGGGTAGGGTTTTTCATGATCCGAACCCTACCCGCAAGGGTGGTGTATTACCCGCGAGTAAATGTCCTAATTTCTGATGAATTTCTTTTTTTTATCATTTTTCTAGTTAATCGCTACTGTTACGCAATATTTTTTTTTCTTCTTTTGCCTTTGTTAAATGCCAAACTAACAAAGATTGCAGGCATTTATCTACAAACTCTAAGGCCTACCATCAGCTTGTTTAAAACGACTCGTCCTCTCCGAAGTACTGACGCTACCCACTCTCGCTCCTCTCCTCTCTATTCTCCACATTTAATCCATTAACTTTAAGGCCTACCATCGGCTATTTAAAACAACTCGTCCTCTCTGCAGTATGACGCTACCTACTCATTAACTGTTTAAAAGAACTCGTCCTCTATGCAATTCTGACGCTACCTACTCTCGCTCCTCCCCTCTCTATTCTCTGCAATTAATCCATGAACTTTAAGGCCTACTATCAGCTGTTCAAAACAACTCGTCCCCTCCGCAGTACTGACGCTACATACTCCTTACACCTTAGTGTTTAAAACAACTCGTCATCCGTACAGTACTGTCGCTACCTACTCTCGCTCCTCTCCTCTCTATTCTCCGCAATTAATCCATGAACTTTAACCCTTACCATCGGCTGTTTAAAACAACTCGTCCTCTCTACAGTACAGACGCTACCTACTCCTTAACTGTTTAAAACAACACGTCATTTGTGCTGTACTGACGCTAAGTACTCTCGCTCCTCTCCTATCTATTCTCCGCGATTAATCCGTGAACTTTAAGACCTACAATCAGCTTGTTTAAAATAACTCGTCCTTATGATGTGGGTTTCACTTTACTGATTGGAACTATGCTCTAAGAGTCCCTTTTGTCCTTCTTTTTCTTGACAGATTGTAACTTTATAGGTCAAAATCGCCTCCATCTCACCTCTGGTATATGGCAATGGAAGAGATTAAGGGAATATTGACCTTTAAGGCGGTTTTGCTTACGACAAAACAGAGGTTGTACACCACGGTGCCACTTTCTCTCTCACATGTCAAAGTTACTCCGCGGAACGGAACTATCTGGCCATTGATTTTTTAGCTGTAATTCGTCATGTGATAAAGTTAGACATGACAAACGGGTATACCTGCCGGGTATGGGTAAAACTCGATCGGGTACAGATAAAAACGGGTCGGGTATATTATACACGAGTTTTTTTTGGTAGGGTTTTTCATGGTCCGTACCCTACCCGCAACGGTGGGGTATTACCCGCGGGTACATGTCCTAATTTCTGATGAATTTCTTTTTTATCATTTTACTAGTTAATCGCTACTGTTACGCAACATTTTCTCTTTTTGCTTCTTTTGCCTTTGTTAAATGCCAAACTAACAAAGATTGCAGGCATTTATCTACGAACTCTAAGGCCTACCATCAGCTTGTTTAAAACGACTCGTCCTCTCCGAAGTACTGACGCTACCCACTCTCGCTCCACTCCTCTCTATTCTCCACAATTAATCCATTAACTTTAAGGCCTACCAACGGCTGTTTAAAACAACTCGTCCTCTCTGCAGTATGATGGTACCTACTCCTTAACTGTTTAAAAGAACTCGTCCTCTGTGCAATACTGGCGCTACCTACTCTCGCTCCTCTCCTCTCTATTCTCTGCAATTAATCCATGAACTTTAAGGCCTACTATCAGCTGTTCAAAACAACTCGTCCCCTCCGCAGTACTGACGCTACATACTCCTTACTCCTTAGTGTTTAAAACAACTCGTCATCCACACAGTACTGATGCTACCTACTCTCGCTCCTCTCAATTCTCCGTAATTAATCCAAGAACTTTAAGCCCTACCATCGGCTGTTTAAAACAACTCGTCCTCTCTACAGTACAGACGCTAGCTACTCCTTAACTGTAAACAACTCGTCATTTGTGCTGTACTGACGCTAACTACTCTCGCTCCTCTTTTCTCTATTCTCCGCGATTAATCCGTGAACTTGAAGACCTACTATCAGCTTGGTTAAAATAACTCGTCTTTATGATGTGGGTTTCACTTTACTGTTTGGAACTATGCTCTAAGACTCCTTTTTGTACTTCTTTTTCGTGAGAGATTGCAACTTTATAGGTCAAAATCGCCTCCATCTCACCTCTGGTATATGGCCCTGGAAGAGATTAAGGGAATATTGACCTTTAAGGGCAGTTTTGCTTACGACACACAGAGGTTGTACACCACGGTGCCACTTTCTTTCTCACATGTCAAAGTTACTCCACGGTACGGAACTATCTGGCCGTTGATTTTTTAGCTGTAATTCGTCCTGTGATAAAGTTAGACCTGACAATCGGGTATAACCGCCGGGTACGGGTAAAACCAGGTCGGGTACGGGTAAAAACGGGTCTGGTAAATTATAGCCGAGTTTTTTTTGGTAGGGTTTTTCATGATCAGTACCCTACTCGCAAGGGTGGGGTATTACCCGCGGGTACATGTCCTAATTTATGATGAATTTCTTTTTTATCATTTTACTAGTTAATCGCTACTGTTACGCAGCATTTTGTCTTTTTGCTTCTTTTGCCTTTGTTAAATGCCAAACTAATACAGATTGCATGCATTTATCTACGAACTCTAAGGCCTACCATCAGCTTGTTTAAAACGACTCGTCCTCTCCGAAGTACTTGTTTAAGGTCTACCATCAGCAGTTTAAAACAACTCGTCATCTCTGTAGTATGACGCTACTTACTCCTTAATTGTTTAAAAGACCTCATCCTCTGTGCAATACTGACGCTAACTACTCTCGCTCCTCTCCTCTCTATTCTCTGCAATTAATCCATGAACTTTAAGGCCTACTATCAGCTGTTCAAAACAACTCGTCCCCTCCGCAATACTGACGCTACATACTCCTTATTCCTTAGTGTTTGAAAGAACTCGTCATCCGTACAGTACTGACGCTACCTACTCTCGCTCCTTTCCTCTCTATTTTCCGCAATTAATCCATGAACTTTAAGCCCTACCATCGGCTGTTTAAAACAACTCATCCTTTCTACAGTACAGACGCTACCTACTCCTTAACTGTTTAAAACAACTCGTCGTTTGTGCTATACTGACGCTACGTACTCTCGCTCCTCTCCTCTCTATTCTCCCCGATTAATCCATGAACTTTAAAACCTACTATCAGCTTGTTTGAAATAACTCGTCCTCTCTGAGTACTGACGCTACCTACTCCCGATCCTCTCCTATCTGCAGTTCAGGTTCAACTTTTGCTTATGATTTGCACCGGAACATAATGAACTTGAACTACCTCCCCCGTCCGCAAATCGGTAATTAATTTGCGTTCTCACTATCTCTCGTTTAGACTTTAAGCTGTGCAGATTTATGATTTTGTTAAAGCCTGCGTACCATGACGGTTTTGGTATTGTTAATTTTGTACATTAGCCAACAATTTTGTTGATCCAAGGCCACCCGAAAAAGGGCGGCGATTATGGCGAGCCATGCACAGTGGCGACTAATCACTTTCTGCTTGAGTTTTAGGACGAGGAGTTCCGTGTTTATGATGTGGGTTTCACTTTACTGTTTGGAACTATGCTCTAAGACTCCTTTTTATACTTTTTTTTCTTGACATATTGCAACTTTATAGATCAAAATCGCCTCCATCTCACCTCTGGTATATGGCCATGGAAGAGATTAACGGAATATTAAACTTTAAGGGCGGTTTTGCTTACGACAAACAGAGGTTGTACACCACGGTGCCACTTTCTTTCTCACATGTCAAAGTTACTCCGCGGTACGGAACTATCTGGATGTGGATTTTTTAGCTGTATTTCGTCATGTGATAAAGTTAGACATGTCAAACGGGTTTACCTGCCGGGTACGGGTAAAACTCGATAGGGTACGGATAAAAACGGGTTGGGTATATTATACCTTAGTTTTTTGGGCAGGGTTTTTCATGGTCCGTACCCTACCCGCAATGGTGGGGTTTTACATGCCCTAATTTCTGATGAATTTCTTTTTTAATATTTTGCTAGTTAATAGCTACTGTTACGCAACATTTTCTCTTTTTGCTTCTTTTTCCTTTGTTAAATGCCAAACTAACAAAGATTGCAAGCATTTATCTATGAACTTTAAGGCCTACCATCAGTTTGTTTAAAACGACTCGTCCTCTCCGATGTACTGACGCTACCCACGCTCGCTCCTCTCCTCTCTATTCTCCACAATTAATACATGAACTTTAAGGCCCACCATCGGCTGTTTAAAACAACTCGTCCTCTCTGCAGTATGACGCTACCTACTCCTTAACTGTTTAAAAGAACTCGTCCTCTGTACAATACTGACGCTACCTACTCTCGATCCTCCCCTCTCTATTCTCTCCAATTAATCCATGAACTTTAAGGCCTACTATCAGCTGTTCAAAACAACTCGTCCCCCCCGCATTACTGACGCTACATACTCCCTACTCCTTAGTGTTTAAAACAACTCGTCATCCGTACAGTACTGACGCTACCTACTCTCGCTACTCTCCTATTTATTCTCCGTAATTAATCCATGAACTTTAAGCCCTACCATCGGCTGTTTAAAACAACTCGTCCTCTCTACAGTACAGACCCTACCTACTCCTTAACGCTTTAAAACAACTCGTCTTTTGTGCTGTACTGACGCTACGTACTCTCGCTCCTCTCCTCTCTATTCTCCGCGATTAATCCAAGAACTTTAAGACCTACTATCAGCTTCCGTAAAATAACTCGTCCTCTCTGAGTACTGAGGCTACCTACTCCCGCTCCTCTCCTCTCAGCATTTCAGGTTCAACTTTTGCTTATGATTTGCGCCGGAACATAATGAACTTGAACTACCTCCCCCGTCCGCAAATGTGTAATTAATTTGCGTTCTCACTATCTCTCGTTTAGACTTTAAGCTGTGCAGATTTATGATTTTGTTAAAGCCTGCGTACCATGAAGGTTTTGGTATTGTTAATTTTGTACATTAGCAAACAATTTTCTTGATCCAAGGCCACCAGAAAAGGGCGGCGATTATGGCGAGCCCTGCACAGTGGCGACTAATCACTTTCTGCTCGAGTTTTAGGACCAAGAGTTCCGTGTTTATGATGTGGGTTTCACTTTACTGATTGGAACTATGCTCTAAGAGTCCCTTTTGTCCTTCTTTTTCTTGACAGATTGTAACTTTATAGGTCAAAATCACCTCCATCTCACCGCTGGTATATGGCCATGGAAGAGATTAACGGAACATTAAACTTTAAGGGCGGTTTTGCTTACGACAAACAGAGGCTCTACACCACGGTGCCACTTTCTTTCTCACATGTCAAAGTTACGCCGTGGTACGGAACTATCTGGATGTGGATTTTTTAGTTGTAATTCGTCGTGTGATAAAGTTAGACATGACAAACGGGTATACCTGCCGGGTACGGGTAAAACTCGATCGGGTACGGATAAAAACGGGTCGGGAATATTATACCTGAGTTTTTTTGGGTAGGGTTTTTCATCGTCCGTACCCTACCCGCAAGGGTGGGGTATTACATGTCCTAATTTCTGATGAATTTCGTTTTTAATATTTTACTAGTTAATAGCTACTGTTACGCAACATTTTCTCTTTTTGCTTCTTTTGCCTTTGTTAAATGCCAAACTAACAAAGATTGCAAGCATTTATCTATGAACTTTAAGGCCTACCATCAGCTTGTTTAAAACGACTCGTCCTCTCCGAAGTACTGACGCTACCCACGCTCGCTCCTCTCCTCTCTATTCTCCACAATTAAACATGAACTTTAAGGCCCACCATCGGCTGTTTAAAACAACTCGTCCTCTCTGCAGTATGACGCTACCTTCTCCTTAACTGTTTAAAACAACTCGTCCTCTGTGTAATACTGACGCTACCTACTCTCGCTCCTCTCCTCTCTGCAATTAATCCATGAACTTTAAGGCCTACTATCAGCTGTTCAAAACAACTCGTCCCCTCCGCATTACTGACGCTACATACTCCCTACTCCTTAGTGTTTAAAACAACTCGTCATCCGTACAGTACTGACGCTACCTACTCTCGCTCCTCTCCTCTTTATTCTCCGCAATTAATCCATGAACTTTAAGCCCTACCATCGGCTGTTTAAAACAACTCGTCCTCTCTACAGTACAGACCCTACCTACTCCTTAACTGTTTAAAACAACTCGTGTTTTGTGCTGTACTGACGCTACGTACTCTCGCTCCTCTCCTCTCTATTCTCCGCGATTAATCCAAGAACTTTAAGACCTACTATCAGCTTCCTTAAAATAACTCGTCCTCTCTGAGTACTGAGGCTACCTACTCCCGCTCCTCTCCTCTCTGCATTTCAGGTTCAACTTTTGCTTATGATTTGCGCCGGAACATAATGAACTTGAACTACCTCCCCCGTCCGCAAATGGGTAATTAATTTGCGTTCTCACTATCTCTCGTTTAGACTTTAAGCTGTGCAGATTTATGATTTTGTTAAAGCCTGCGTACCATGAAGGTTTTGGTATTGTTAATTTTGTACATTAGCAAACAATTTTCTTGATCCTAGGCGACCAGAAAAGGGCGACGATTATGGCGAGCCGTGCACAGTGGGGACTAATCACTTTCTGCTCGAGTTTCAGGACCAGGAGTTCCATGTTTATGATGTGGGTTTCACTTTACTGATTGGAACTATGCTCTAAGAGTCCCTTTTGTCCTTCTTTTTCTTGACAGATTGTAACTTTATAGGTCAAAATCACCTCCATCTCACCGCTGGTATATGGCCATGGAAGAGATTAAGGGAAATTGACCTTTAAGGGCGGTTTTGCTTACGACAAACAGAGGTTGTACACCACGGTGCCACTTTCTTTCTCACATGTCAAAGTTACTCCGCGGAACAGAACTATCTGGCTGTTGATTTTTTAGTTGTAATTCGTCGTGTGATAGAGTTAGACATGACAAACGGGTATACCTGCCGGGTACGGGTAAAACTCGATCGGGTACGGATAAAAACGGGTCGGGAATATTATACCTGAGTTTTTTTTGGTAGGGTTTTTCATCGTCCGTACCCTACCCGCAAGGGTGGGGTATTACATGTCCTAATTTCTGATGAATTTCTTTTTAAGATTTTACTAGTTAATAGCTACTGTTACGCAACATTTTCTCTTTTTGCTTCTTTTGCCTTTGTTAAATGCCAAACTAACAAAGATTGCAAGCATTTATCTATGAACTTTAAGGCCTACCATCAGCTTGTTTAAAACGACTCGTCCTCTCCGAAGTACTGACGCTACCCACGCTCGCTCCTCTCCTCTCTATTCTCCACAATTAATCCATGAACTTTAAGGCCCACCATCGGCTGTTTAAAACAACTCGTCCTCTCTGCAGTATGACGCTACCTTCTCCTTAACTGTTTAAAAGAACTCGTCCTCTGTACAATACTGACGCTACCTACTCTCGATCCTCTCCTCTCTTTTCACTACAATTAATCCATGAACTTTAAGGCCTACTATCAGCTGTTCAAAACAACTCGTCCCCTCCGCATTACTGACGCTACATACTCCCTACTCCTTAGTGTTTAAAATAACTCGTCATCCGTACATTACTGACGCTACATACTCTCGCCCCTCTCCTCTCTATTCTCCGCAATTAATCCATGAACTTTAAGCCCTACCATCGGCTGTTTAAAACAACTCGTCCTCTCTACAGTACAGACCCTACCTACTCCTTAACTGTTTAAAACAACTCGTGTTTTGTGCTGTACTGACGCTACGTACTCTCGCTCCTCTCCTCTCTATTCTCCGCGATTAATCCAAGAACTTTAAGACCTACTATCAGCTTCCTTAAAATAACTCGTCCTCTCTGAGTACTGAGGCTACCTACTCCCGCTCCTCTCCTCTCTGCATTTCAGGTTCAACTTTTGCTTATGATTTGCGCCGGAACATAATGAACTTGAACTACCTCCCCCGTCCGCAAATGGGTAATTAATTTGCGTTCTCACTATCTCTCGTTTAGACTTTAAGCTGTGCAGATTTATGATTTTGTTAAAGCCTGCGTACCATGAAGGTTTTGGTATTGTTAATTTTGTACATTAGCAAACAATTTTCTTGATCCAAGGCCACCAGAAAAGGGCGGCGATTATGGCGAGCCCTGCACAGTGGCGACTAATCACTTTCTGCTCGAGTTTTAGGACCAGGAGTTCCGTGTTTATGATGTGGGTTTCACTTTACTGTTTGGAACTATGCTCTAAGATTCCTTTTTGTACTTCTTTTTCTTTACAGATTGCAACTTTATAGGTCAAAATCACCTCCATCTCACCGCTGGTATATGGCCATGGAAGAGATTAAGGGAAATTGACCTTTAAGGGCGGTTTTGCTTACGACAAACAGAGGTTGTACACCACGGTGCCATTTTCTTTCTCACATGTCAAAGTTACTCCGCGGAACAGAACTATCTGGCTGTTGATTTTTTAGTTGTAATTCGTCGTGTGATAGAGTTAGACATGACAAACGGGTATACCTGCCGGGTACGGGTAAAACTCGATCGGGTACGGATAAAAACGGGTCGGGAATATTATACCTGAGTTTTTTTGGGTAGGGTTTTTCATCGTCCGTACCCTACCCGCAAGGGTGGGGTATTACATGTCCTAATTTCTGATGAATTTCTTTTTTAAGATTTTACTTGTTAATAGCTACTGTTACGCAACATTTTCTCTTTTTGCTTCTTTTGCCTTTGTTAAATGCCAAACTAACAAAGATTGCAAGCATTTATCTATGAACTTTAAGGCCTACCATCAGCTTGTTTAAAACGACTCGTCCTCTCCGAAGTACTGACGCTACCCACGCTCGCTCCTCTCCTCTCTATTCTCCACAATTAATCCATGAACTTTAAGGCCCACCATCGGCTGTTTAAAACAACTCGTCCTCTCTGCAGTATGACGCTACCTTCTCCTTAACTGTTTAAAAGAACTCGTCCTCTGTACAATACTGACGCTACCTACTCTCGATCCTCTCCTCTCTTTTCACTACAATTAATCCATGAACTTTAAGGCCTACTATCAGCTGTTCAAAACAACTCGTCCCCTCCGCATTACTGACGCTACATACTCCCTACTCCTTAGTGTTTAAAATAACTCGTCATCCGTACATTACTGACGCTACATACTCTCGCCCCTCTCCTCTCTATTCTCCGCAATTAATCCATGAACTTTAAGCCCTACCATCGGCTGTTTAAAACAACTCGTCCTCTCTACAGTACAGACCCTACCTACTCCTTAACTGTTTAAAACAACTCGTGTTTTGTGCTGTACTGACGCTACGTACTCTCGCTCCTCTCCTCTCTATTCTCCGCGAATAATCCAAGAACTTTAAGACCTACTATCAGCTTCCTTAAAATAACTCGTCCTCTCTGAGTACTGAGGCTACCTACTCCCGCTCCTCTCCTCTCTGCATTTCAGGTTCAACTTTTGCTTATGATTTGCGCCGGAACATAATGAACTTGAACTACCTCCCCCGTCCGCAAATGGGTAATTAATTTGCGTTCTCACTATCTCTCGTTTAGACTTTAAGCTGTGCAGATTTATGATTTTGTTAAAGCCTGCGTACCATGAAGGTTTTGGTATTGTTAATTTTGTACATTAGCAAACAATTTTCTTGATCCAAGGCCACCAGAAAAGGGCGGCGATTATGGCGAGCCCTGCACAGTGGGGACTAATCACTTTCTGCTCGAGTTTCAGGACCAGGAGTTCCATGTTTATGATGTGGGTTTCCCTTTACTAATTGGAACTATGCTCTAAGAGTCCTTTTTGTACTTCTTTTTCTTTACAGATTGCAACTTTATAGGTCAAAATCACCTCCATCTCACCGCTGGTATATGGCCATGGAAGAGATTAAGGGAAATTGACCTTTAAGGGCGGTTTTGCTTACGACAAACAGAGGCTCTACACCACGGTGCCAATTTCTTTCTCACATGTCAAAGTTACTCCGCGGAACTGAACTATCTGGCTGTTGATTTTTTAGTTGTAATTCGTCGTGTGATAGAGTTAGACATGACAAACGGGTATACCTGCCGGGTACGGGTAAAACTCGATCGGGTACGGATAAAAACGGGTCGGGAATATTATACCTGAGTTTTTTTTGGTAGGGTTTTTCATCGTCCGTACCCTACCCGCAAGGGTGGGGTATTACATGTCCTAATTTCTGATGAATTTCTTTTTTAAGATTTTACTTGTTAATAGCTACTGTTACGCAACATTTTCTCTTTTTGCTTCTTTTGCCTTTGTTAAATGCCAAACTAACAAAGATTGCAAGCATTTATCTATGAACTTTAAGGCCTACCATCAGCTTGTTTAAAATGACTCGTCCTCTCCGAAGTACTGACGCTACCCACGCTCGCTCCTCTTCTCTCTATTCTCCACAATTAATCCATGAACTTTAAGGCCCACCATCGGCTGTTTAAAACAACTCGTCCTCTCTGCAGTATGACGCTACCTTCTCCTTAACTGTTTAAAAGAACTCGTCCTCTGTACAATACTGACGCTACCTACTCTCGATCCTCTCCTCTCTATTCTCTACAATTAATCCATGAACTTTAAGGCCTACTATCAGCTGTTCAAAACAACTCGTCCCCTCCGCATTACTGACGCTACATACTCCCTACTCCTTAGTGTTTAAAATAACTCGTCATCCGTACATTACTGACGCTACACACTCTCGCTCCTCTCCTCTCTATTCTCCGCAATTAATCCATGAACTTTAAGCCCTACCATCGGCTGTTTAAAACAACTCGTCCTCTCTACAGTACAGACCCTACCTACTCCTTAACTATTTAAAACAACTCGTGTTTTGTGCTGTACTGACGCTACGTACTCTCGCTCCTCTCCTCTCTATTCTCCGCGATTAATCCAAGAACTTTAAGACCTACTATCAGCTTCCTTAAAATAACTCGTCCTCTCTGAGTACTGAGGCTACCTACTCCCGCTCCTCTCCTCTCTGCATTTCAGGTTCAACTTTTGCTTATGATTTGCGCCGGAACATAATGAACTTGAACTACCTCCCCCGTCTGCAAATGGGTAATTAATTTGCGTTCTCATTATCTCTCGTTTAGACTTTAAGCTGTGCAGATTTATGATTTTGTTAAAGCCTGCGTACCATGAAGGTTTTGGTATTGTTAATTTTGTACATTAGCAAACAATTTTCTTGATCCTAGGCCACCAGAAAAGGGCGACGATTATGGCGAGCCGTGCACAGTGGGGACTAATCACTTTCTGCTCGAGTTTCAGGACCAGGAGTTCCATGTTTATGATGTGGGTTTCACTTTACTGATTGGAACTATGCTCTAAGAGTCCCTTTTGTCCTTCTTTTTCTTGACAGATTGTAACTTTATAGGTCAAAATCACCTCCATCTCACCGCTGGTATATGGCCATGGAAGAGATTAAGGGAATATTGACCTTTAAGGGCGGTTTTGCTTACGACAAACAGAGGTTGTACACCACGGTGCCACTTTCTTTCTCACATGTCAAAGTTACGCCGTGGTACGGAACTATCTGGCCTTTGATTTTTTAGCTGTAATTCGTGATGTGATAAAGTTAGACATGACAAACGGGTATACCTGCCGGGTACGGGTAAAACTCGATCGGGTACGGTAAAAACGGGTCGGGAATATTATACCTGAGTTTTTTTGGGTAGGGTTTTTCATCGTCCTTACCCTACTCGCAAGGGTGGGGTATTACATGTCCTAATTTCTGATGAATTTCTTTTGTAATATTTTACTAGTTAATAGCTACTGTTACGCAACATTTTCTCCTTTTGCTTCTTTTGCCTTTGTTAAATGCCAAACTAACAAAGATTGCAAGCATTTATCTATGAACTTTAAGGCCTACCATCAGCTTGTTTAAAACGACTCGTCCTCTCCGAAGTACTGACGCTACCCACGCTCGCTCCTCTCCTCTCTATTCTCCACAATTAATCCATTAACTTTAAGGCCTACCATCGGCTGTTTAAAACAACTCGTCCTCTCTGCAGTATGGCGCTACCTACTCCTTAACTGTTTAAAACAACTCGTCCTCTGTGCAATACTGACGCTACCTACTCTCGCTCTTCTCCTCTCTATTCTCTGTAATTAATCCATGAACTTTAAGGCCTACTATCAGCTGTTCAAAACAACTCGTCCCCTCCGCATTACTGACGCTACATACTCCTTACTCCTTAGTGTTTAAAACAACTCGTCATCCGTACAGTACTGACGCTACCAACTTTCGCTCCTCTCCTCTCTATTCTCCGCAATTAATCCATGAACTTTAAGCCCTACCATCGGCTGTTTAAAACAACTCGTCCTCTCTACAGTACAGACGCTACCTACTCCTTAACATTTTAAAACAACTCGTCATTTGTGGTGTACTGACGCTACGTAGTCTCGCTCCTCTCATCTCTATTCTCCGCGATTAATCCATGAACTTTAAGACCTACTATCAGCTTGTTTAAAATAACTCGTCCTCTCTGAGTACTGACGCTACCTACTGTCGCTCCTCTCCTCTCTGTAGTTCAGGTTCAACTTTTGCTTATGATTTGCGCCGGAACATAATGAAACTTGAACTACCTCCCCCGTCCGCAAATGGGTAATTAATTTGCGTTCTCACTATCTCTCGTTTAGACTTTAAGCTGTGCAGATTTATGATTTTGTTAAAGCCTGCGTACCATGAAGGTTTTGGTATTGTTAATTTTGTACATTAGCAAACAATTTTCTTGATCCAAGGCCACAAGAAAAGGGCGGCGATTATGGCGAGCCCTGCACAGTGGGGACTAATCTTTTTCTGCTCGTGTTTCAGGCCCAGGAGTTCCATGTTTATTATGTGGTTTTCACTTTACTGTTTGGATCTATGCTCTAAGAGTCCTTTTTGTACTTCTTTTTCTTTACAGATTGCAACTTTATAGGTCAAAATCACCTCCATCTCACCGCTGGTATATGGCCATGGAAGAGATTAAGGGAAATTGACCTTTAAGGGCGGTTTTGCTTACGACAAACAGAGGTTGTACACCACGGTGCCATTTTCTTTCTCACATGTCAAAGTTACTCCGCGGAACTGAACTATCTGGCTGTTGATTTTTTAGTTGTAATTCGTCGTGTGATAGAGTTAGACATGACAAACGGGTATACCTGCCGGGTACGGGTAAAACTCGATCGGGTACGGATAAAAACGGGTCGGGAATATTATACCTGAGTTTTTTTTGGTAGGGTTTTTCATCGTCCGTACCCTACCCGCAAGGGTGGGGTATTACATGTCCTAATTTCTGATGAATTTCTTTTTTAAGATTTTACTTGTTAATAGCTACTGTTACGCAACATTTTCTCTTTTTGCTTCTTTTGCCTTTGTTAAATGCCAAACTAACAAAGATTGCAAGCATTTATCTATGAACTTTAAGGCCTACCATCAGCTTGTTTAAAATGACTCGTCCTCTCCGAAGTACTGATGCTACCCACGCTCGCTCCTCTTCTCTCTATTCTCCACAATTAATCCATGAACTTTAAGGCCCACCATCGGCTGTTTAAAACAACTCGTCCTCTCTGCAGTATGACGCTACCTTCTCCTTAACTGTTTAAAAGAACTCGTCCTCTGTACAATACTGACGCTACCTACTCTCGATCCTCTCCTCTCTATTCTCTACAATTAATCCATGAACTTTAAGGCCTACTATCAGCTGTTCAAAATAACTCGTCCCCTCCGCATTACTGACGCTACATACTCCCTACTCCTTAGTGTTTAAAATAACTCGTCATCCGTACATTACTGACGCTACACACTCTCGCTCCTCTCCTCTCTATTCTCCGCAATTAATCCATGAACTTTAAGCCCTACCATCGGCTGTTTAAAACAACTCGTCCTCTCTACAGTACAGACCCTACCTACTCCTTAACTATTTAAAACAACTCGTGTTTTGTGCTGTACTGACGCTACGTACTCTCGCTCCTCTCCTCTCTATTCTCCGCGATTAATCCAAGAAATTTAAGACCTACTATCAGCTTCCTTAAAATAACTCGTCCTCTCTGAGTACTGAGGCTACCTACTCCCGCTCCTCTCCTCTCTGCATTTCAGGTTCAACTTTTGCTTATGATTTGCGCCGGAACATAATGAACTTGAACTACCTCCCCCGTCTGCAAATGGGTAATTAATTTGCGTTCTCATTATCTCTCGTTTAGACTTTAAGCTGTGCAGATTTATGATTTTGTTAAAGCCTGCGTACCATGAAGGTTTTGGTATTGTTAATTTTGTACATTAGCAAACAGTTTTCTTGATCCAAGGCCACCAGAAGAGGGCGGCGATTATGGCGAGCCCTGCACAGTGGCGACTAATCACTTTCTCCTCGAGTTTCAGGACCAGGAGTTCCATGTTTATGATGTGGGTTTCACTTTACTGATTGGAACTATGCTCTAAGAGTCCCTTTTGTCCTTCTTTTTCTTGACAGATTGTAACTTTATAGGTCAAAATCACCTCCATCTCACCGCTGGTATATGGCCATGGAAGAGATTAAGGGAATATTGACCTTTAAGGGCGGTTTTGCTTACGACAAACAGAGGTTGTACACCACGGTGCCACTTTCTTTCTCACATGTCAAAGTTACTCCGCGGAACGGAACTATCTGGCCGTTGCTTTTTTAGCTGTAATTCGTGATGTGATAAAGTTAGACATGACAAACAGGTATACCTACCGGGTACGGGTAAAACTCGATCGGGTACGGTATAGAACGGGTCGGGAATATTATACCTGAGTTTTTTTGGGTAGGGTTTTTCGTCGTCCTTACCCTACTCGCAAGGGTGGGGTATTACATGTCCTAATTTCTGATGAATTTCTTTTGTAATATTTTATTAGTTAATAGCTACTGTTACGCAACATTTTCTCCTTTTGCTTCTTTTGCCTTTGTTAAATGCCAAACTAACAAAGATTGCAAGCATTTATCTATGAACTTGAAGGCCTACCATCAGCTTGTTTCAAACGACTCGTCCTCTCCGAAGTACTGACGCTACCCACGCTCGCTCCTCTCCTCTCTATTCTCCACAATTCATCCATTAAATTTAAGGCCTACCATCGGCTATTTAAAACAACTCGTCCTCTCTGCAGTATGGCGCTACCTACTCCTTAACTGTTTAAAACAACTTGTCCTCTGTGCAATACTGACGCTACCTGCTCTCGCTCTTCTCCTCTCTATTCTCTGTAATTAATCCATGAACTTTAAGGCCTACTATCAGCTGTTCAAAACAACTCGTCCCCTCCGCATTACTGACGCTACATACTCCTTACTCCTTAGTGTTTAAAACAACTCGTCATCCGTAGAGTACTGACGCTACCAACTTTCGCTCCTCTCCTCTCTATTCTCCGTAATTAATCCATGTACTTTAAGCCCTACCATCGGCTGTTTAAAAAAACTCGTCCTCTCTACAGTACAGACGCTACCTACTCCTTAACATTTTAAAACAACTCGTCATTTGTGGTGTACTGACGCTACGTAGTCACGCTCCTCTCATCTCTATTCTCCGCGATTAATCCATGAACTTTAAGACCTACTATCAGCTTGTTTAAAATAACTCGTCCTCTCTGAGTACTGACGCTACCTACTGTCGCTCCTCTCCTCTCTGTAGTTCAGGTTTAACTTTTGCTTATGATTTGCGCCGGAACATAATGAAACTTGAACTACCTCCCCCGTCCGCAAATGGGTAATTAATTTGCGTTCTCACTATCTCTCGTTTAGACTTTAAGCTGTGCAGATTTATGATTTTTTAAAGCTTGCGTACCATGACGGTTTTGGTATTGTTAATTTTGTACATTAGCAAACAATTTTGTTGATCCAAGGCCACGAGAAAAGGGCGGCGATTATGGCGAGCCCTGCACTGTGGGGACTAATCACTTTCTGCTCGAGTTTCAGGACCAGCAGTTCCATGTTTATGATGTGGGTTTCACTTTACTGATTGGAACTATGCTCTAAGACTCCTTTTTGTACTTCTTTTTCTTGACATATTGCAACTTTATAGGGCAAAATCGCCTCCATCTCACCTCTGGTATATGGCCATGGAAGAGATTAAGGGAATATTGACCTTTAAGGGCGGTTTTGCTTACGACAAACAGAGGTTGTACACCACGGTGCGACTTTCTTTCTCACATGTCGAAGTTACTCCGCGGAACGGAACTATCTGGCCGTTGCTTTTTTAGCTGTAATTCGTGATGTGATAAAGTTAGACATGAAAAACGGGTACATCCGCTGGGTACGGGTAATACTCGATCGGGTAAGGATAAAAATGGGTCGGGTATATTATACCCGAGTTTTTTTGGGTAGGGTTTTTCATGGTCCGTACCCTACCCGCTAGGGTAGGGTATTACCCGCGGGTACATGTCCTAATTTATGATGAATTTCTTTTTTAATATTTTACTAGTTAATAGCTAGCTCTTACGCAACGTTTTCTCTTTTTGCTTCTTTTGCCTTTGTTAAATGCCAAACTAACAAAGATTGCAAGCATTTATTTATGAACTTTAAGGCCTACCATCAGCTTGTTTAAAACGACTCGTCCTCTCCGAAGTACTGACCCTACCCACTCTCGCTCCTCTCCTCTCTATTCTCCACAATTAATCCATGAACTTTAAGGCTTACCATCAGCTGTTTAAAACAACTCGTCCTCTCTGCAGTATGACGCTACCTACGCCTTAACTGTTTAAAACAACTCGTCATCTGTGTAATACTGACGCTACCTACTCTCGCTCCTCTCATCTCTGTTCTCTGCAGTTAATCCATGAACTTTAAGGCCTACTATCAACTGTTCAAAACAACTCGTCCCCTCCGCAGTACTGACGCTACATACTCCTTGCTCCTTAGTGTTTAAAATAACTCGTCATCCGTACATTACTGACGCTACATACTCTCGCTCCTATCCCCTCTATTCTCCGCAGTTAATCCATGAACTTTAAGCCCTACCATCGGCTGTTTAAAACAACCCGTCCTCTCTACAGTACAGACGCTACCTACTCCTTAACCGTTTAAAACAACTCGTCATTTGTACTGTACTGATTCTACGTACTCTCGCTCCTCTCCCCTTTATTCTCTGCGATTAATCCATGAACTTTAAGACGTAGTATCAGCTTGTTTAAAATAACTCGTCCTCTCTGAGTACTGACGCTACCTACTCCCGATCCTCTCCTCTCTGCAGTTCAGGTTCAACTTTTTGCTTATGATTTGCGCGGAACATAATGAAACTTGAACTACCTCTGTAATATCCCGAACTTCGGGAGTCGATTAAATAGTTATTTGAGCTCCGAAAAATAAACGGGCGTTAATTTTGGGCAATGCTCAAGTACTAGTAGCGTATCGACGCTTAAAATAATTTTGGGGGCATTTTTGTAATTTTGAAAACTTGAGGGGCTATTTTGCAAATTATGAAAGTATGCCCTAAGTGTCAATTCGTGGAAAAGATCTCCTAAATTAGTGCCACCTCTTGCTATTTTTGCTGGTGACTAAGCCGATGCCTTTATTTTAATTCAATTGGTTTTATCCTAAATGGAAAGAAAACAAAAGAAGAAGAAAACTAACCTTTCCATTTCGGGAAAGGACCAAAAGAAAACAGAAAGGAAGAACACAGCAGCAGTAGAGAGACAAACAGAGAAAGAAAGAAAAAAAAGGAAAGGGCTTCGGGGGAGAGCCGGAAATCAGAGCAAAAGAGAAAGAGATTGGAAAGGATTCTTAAGGGTAATCCCTTCGTTATCAAGTTTAGTGCTTGTTTTAAATTTAGTGTGTGTGTGCGTTTTGCTTACCATGTGTGTTTCGGGTGTGTGAGTTAAGTGTATAAGGGGTGGAATTAAATACCCATATGAGAGTATTGCGGGGATAGAGTGGACTAGTATGTGTTCTGCGTGGGTAGAAGGTGCGCCTATGTGTGTTCGGTGTGTTTTGGGTGTGTGTTGCAGGTTGAGGGTGCGTGTTCATGGCCGCACAATGAGTTGCTGTGTGTAATTTGGGTATTAAATTATGTTAGGGTGTGTAATTTAAATAGTGTAATGAATTCCTAGGGATTTGGGGTGCATTGAAAGTGAATTGGTTTGTGTTTGTGAAGAGCGTGTGTAGGTGTGTGTGAGGAGCATCTCGGCTGGAGGTTGAAGAAGAAGAGTGTGTGAAATTAGGTGAACTAGTGTGTGTGGTAATCTGAATAGTGTTTGTTATTGTTGCTAAAGGTGAAATTCATTTAGGCAGTTTTTATCCAATTTTTTTTATAAATAGTTAGAGCCAAAATTAGCCAAAGTATAAAACTGTAACCCCAAATATTTTTACGAGATGAATGCTCTGAAATTTTTTGGGAATTTTCAGTGTCCGTGAAGAGCGCTAAATTAGGGTACCGATTAGGGAACTTTCCAAATTTATTTAACCTGGTAGACCAAGTTATTTTAATCTGAAATTTTTATAGAAACCATATTTTACTGATATGAATCATTATCTAAAATTTCGGGCCATTCTGAGGTCGATAGGTATTTTTTCGCGAAACTGGCTTTTTATTTCTCGATCCGGACACTAGTTTGAAATTTTTGGGTGAAAATTTCTTAAAATACTTTTTAGCCTAGGAATGATGTCAGGATGTTTAAAATAGCGTTTCAAAGTATTTTTGGAATTTTTCTGGTGCGGGAAACCCCAGGGGCATTTTGGTAATTTGCCACCCTGAAGGGGTATTCGGTAATTTGACCTAAGAAAGGTGTTTTTGCATGAATTCACATCTAGGAAGCTTATTTTAGTGATTCTACTTATGAGAAGGCCGTTTGGATGATTTGAGTCTCAGAGGGGCATTTTGGTAATTTTACACCCTAGGGGTGTTTCGGTAATTTTACATACCCGGTGAGGAGGGTTTTATTTTGGGAGTATGCGTGAGTCTGTATTAAGTTTATAATATCGTAGTGTAGGCTGTATTCTGATGATTCGATAATTCCATTTAGGTGAAAGCTAAAGACTTTTCGGTTAGGATAAGCTAGCTGTGGATGCAGGTAAATGATTCTATCTGAACCCTGGATAAGGACTTTCGTCCGAACCCTTATTTGATTACTCATACTCGTAAGTACTCCTTTGATATACTTATGACTAATGTTGAATTCTGAATCATGTATTAATATCACCATGTTATTGCCCAGAAACCCCAATATTGAACCTGAATCGTTTGTTTGGAAATCTTGTGATGCTCGCCTGTTATTGCGTGCTGAGTAGATTTGACAATTGTCTGTATCCATTCTTCTGGATTGTTGTGCTTAAAACTCGATAATTATTCGAGTTCATGGAATTTATGAATAGAAAATTTAAGGTTGAAAAAATTACGTTTACATTTTTCAGATTTAAATCACCAAATTTGAAACACATTTTCAAAGTTTTGAAGGACAGTGATGATAACACATATCTCATTCCCTTCTTTTTTTATAGGGTTAATTACACTTATGTCCCTGAGGTTTAGGTGTAATTACAGTCAAGGACACAGTTTCAAAAGGTAACAAATCGTGTCCACAAACGTTAAAAAGGTAACACTTATGTCCATCCGTCAAGTATCCGTCCAAAAAGTGTACTTTTTGGTGATGTCATCAATATGTATTTTTTAAATGACAATACTACCCTTGTTAAAAATCTAATTTTTAAAGAAATGAGTTTATCTCTACAAATATTTTTAGAAACTCTCTTCCAAATCTGAATTTCCACTGCCCCTCCCTCGCCCCATGCCGCCGGCAGCCCCCTCCCTTACCCTACCTCGTCGCCGGCAGCCCCCTCCCTCACCCCACCTAGCCGCCGACAGCCCCTTCCTTCAGCCCACCCCGGCGGCAGCCCCTCCTTCACCCCACGGCAGCCCCTCCCACCCAGCCGGCAGTCCCCTCCCTCACCCCACCTCGCCGCCGACAGCCTCTTCCTTCTACCAGAACACGATGGGCTCGTTGTGCGGCGGTGGGCCTGTTGTCATCGGCGGAGAGGAAGAGGGGCGGGCAGCAGGTTAGGGAGAGGGAGGGACGGTGGCGTGTGTAGCAGCAGATGTGCGGCCGTGGCTGTAATGGCGCCGGCGGGGAGGGAGAGGGGGCGAGCTCGGGAAAGGGAGAGATAGGCAGCGGGGTTGGGGGGAAGGGAAGGGGGTGGGCAGCGGGGTTGGGGGAAGGGAAGGGGGTAGGCAGCGGGGTTGGGGGGAAGGGAAGGGGGAGATTCAATCAGTTTCCCTAAAACCCTAAATTGAACAAATGTACCCTAATTTGAAAGATTATGGCTTTGAAATCCCTAATTTGTCAAATTAGGGTTTGGAAAACCTAATTTTGAAACTCTAATTTTCCAAATTAGGGCTTCGAAACCTCTAATTTGTCAAATTAGGGTTTTGAAACTCTAATTTCCAAATTAGGGCTTCGAAACCTCTAATTTGTCAAATTAGGGTTTTGAAACCCTAATTTGGAAAATTTAAAACCCTAATTTGAAGAGATGGTTGGCATTTGAAAATTTGAAGAGAGATCATGGGCAATATGGTCATTTTGACAATTCCATTATGTATTTGGGTATTCCGTTAGGTCAGAGGATATAAGTGCCTATTTTTCAAACTTATGGACACGCGTGTAATTACACCTAAACCTCAGGGACATAAGTGTAATTAACCCTAAATATTTTTATTCCTCCTTATTGGGAACCTCCTGGGTTTGGCAAAACTAATCAATGGGGACGGGCTGCCAGTGGTACTCCATGTCAATGTGAGGTTGGAGGTCTCAATAGAAACCATTGTTAGCGATGGATGGCGGGTTTCTCAGTATATAAAATATAACCAAGGAATTGATGGGACGAAGTGATGAACACAAGGCATCGTAAGATCTTTCCCTGGAGGCTTTATTTGGTGATCCCTCGTCCTGTGAACAAAAGCATCATCTTGAAGACCAAGAATTTTTGTTCCAAAAACAGAAGATAGATTTTAGGGTGTGTTTGAAATCCATTTCAGTTTTTGTTTTCACAAAAACGAAAATCAAAACATTTTTGAGTTTTTTTTTTTTACAGAACTGATGAGTTGTTTGATACAGTTTTGCATAATCGATTTTTATTTTTGTTGTTTTTCCCCCCCTATTTTTCCTCTCTTTTCTTTTCTATTTTTCTTGTCTTCTTTTTTCTCTCATTTTCCAATAACTGAGAGTTTCTTCTGATTTGTTGTTTATCTGTGATTTTTCTTCTAAAAATTCTGATTTCTTCTGAAAATTCTGAATGCTGACTTGTGTCAGTATGATTATTGTTATTGGAATCTGAATTGATTTCGGTGATTGAGATTAGATTAAAGCTCATTGATATTGTTGATTTTCTGCGTTGACCTGGGTTTCCGTTCTGTGGGAGGGCGTAATAAGGCTGGTCTGAATGCTGCAAGAAAAGCAGGCTAGTACCCAAGTGGACTAGTAATTCTTATGGTACATCATGCATGTGTACATTATGTTAGCTTGCCGGAATGGCATTGCAATCACCCAGGATCAACGTTGATTTTCGATTTTATCTGCTTTGTATACTGTCGTGACTAATACGGAACTGTCGGAAAAGTATTATGTGAATTGTGTTGTGCTTCAGTTGAACTTCTGTGGAAAATGTTCATTAGATTTTGGAAATGATGACTCTAGAAATGATTTATTATTGATGGTTTTTTTTTTTGGGATCTGTCGTGTTTGTTTTTCTATTTTGGTATCTATTTCTGATGAGTTTTTTTTATCCTTTTTGGAAATCATTGAGTTTTTGACCATCTGAAGTATTCTGGAAATCTCCGTCAGTTGGATTCTTGGAATCGTCTTGTAATTCTTTTGTTGGTCCTTGAGCGACCTTATTGAGCTCTCAAAAGCTCACCCTTCGTTTGATTCCCTTCTACAAGTTTTGATCAACAGTAGATTGCTCAGGAATGGGTTTTAGAATCTGTGTGAGATTCCGATGAGCCCACAATTACTGTATAGTAAAACCCCTGTGCGGGTCGGTACTGTTAACTCATTCTAAAAAGACTCGAGTTTGTAAAGAACCTAGGTCTTAATAATTCAAATTAAGCAGTTTGTAATATTGTATTAGAGGAATTTAAGATGGTGTCGGATTTGATGTTGTGTTAGTGAGTAAATCTGACAGGTTTGATGTGATACGGTAGGTTAACGACCCGGGAGTTCGGGGCGACGGAGCTCCAGATTTCTGGGGATGTTACAACCTCCCCCGTCCGCAAATGGGTAATTAATTTGCGTTCTCACTATTTCTCGTTTAGACTTTAAGCTGTGTAGATTTATGATTTTGTTAAAGCTTGCGTACCACGACGGTTTTGGTATTGTTAATTTTGTACATTAGCAAACAATTTTGTTGATCCAAGGCCACCAGAAAAGGGCGGCGATTATGGCGAGCCCTGCACAGTGGCGACTAATCACTTTCTGCCCGAGTTTTAGGACCAGGAGTTTCGTGTTTATGATGTGGGTTTCACTTTACTGTTTCGAACAATGCTCTAAGACTCCTTTTTGTACTTCTTTTTCTTGGCAGATTGTAACTTAATAGGTCAAAATCGCCTCCATCTCACCTCTGGTATATGGCCATGGAAGAGATTAAGGGAATATTGACCTTTAAGGGCAGATTGTAACTTAATAGGTCAAAATCGCATAACGGAACTATCTGGCCGTTGATTTTTTAGCTGTAATTCGACATGTGATAAAGTTAGACATGACAAACGGGTATACCTACCGGGTACGGGTAAAACTCGATCGGGTACGGATAAAAACGGGTCGGGTATATTATACCCGAGTTTTTTTGGGTAGGGTTTTTCATGGTCCGTACCCTACCCGCAAGGGTGGGGTATTACCCGTGGGTACATGTCCTAACTGCTGATGAATTTCTTTTTTAATAGTTGACTAGTTAATAGCTACTGTTACGCAACATTTTCTCTTTTTGCTTCTTTTGACTTTGTTAAATGCCAAACTAACAAAGATTGCAAGCATTTATCTATGAACTTTAAGGCCTACCATCAGTTTGTTTAAAACGACTCGTCCTCTCCGAAGTACTGACGCTACCCACTCTCGTTCCTCTCCTCTCTATTCTCCACAATTAATCCATGAACTTTAAGCCCTACCATCAGCTGTTTAAAACAACTCGTCCTCTCTGCAGTACGACGCTACCTACTCCTTAACTGTTTAAAACAACTCGTCCCCTCCGCAGTACCGACGCTACATACTCCTTACTCCTTAGTGTTTAAAACAACTCGTCATTCGTACAGTACTGACGCTACCTACTCTCGCTCATTTCCTCTCTATTCTCCGCAATTAATCCATGAACTTTAAGCCCTACCATCGGCAGTTTAAAACAACCCGTCCTCTCTATAGTACAGACGCTACCCACTCCTTAACTGTTTAAAACAACTCGTCATTTGTGTTGTACTGACGCTACGTACTCTCGCTCCTCTCCTCTCTATTCTCCGTTATTAATCCATGAACTTTAAGACCTATTATCAGCTTGCTTAAAATAACTCGTCCTCTCTGAGTACTGACGCAACCAACTCCCGCTCCTCTCCTCTCTGCAGTTCAGGTTCAACATTTGCTTATGATTTGCGCCGGAACATAATGAACTAATGGGTAATTAATTTGCGTTCTCACTATCTCTCGTTTAGACTTTAAGCTTTGCAGATTTATGATTTTGTTAAAGCCTGCGTACCATGACGGTTTTGGTATTGTTAATTTTGTACATTAGCAAACAATTTTGTTGATCCAAGGCCACCAGAAAAGGGCGGCGATTATGGCGAGCCCTGCAAAGTGGCGACTAATCACTTTCTGCTCGAGTTTTAGGACCAGGAGTTCCGTGTTTATGATGTGGGTTTCACTTTACTGTTTCGAACTATGCTCTAAGACACTTTTTTGTACTTCTTTTTCTTGACAGATTGCAACTTTATAGGTCAAAATTGCCTCCATCTCACCTCTAGTATAAGGCCATGGAAGAGATTACGGAATATTGACCTTTAATGGCGGTTTTGCTTACGACAAACAGAGGTTGTACACCACGGTGCCACTTTCTTTCTCACATGTCAAAGTTACTCCGCGGAACGGAACTATCTGGCCGTTGATTTTTTAGCTGTAATTCGTCATGTGATAAAGTTAGACATGACAAACGGGTATACCTGCCGGGTACGGGTAAAACTCGATCGGGTACGGATAAAAACGGGTCGGGTATATTATACCCGAGTTTTTTTGGGTAGGGTTTTTCATGGTCCGTACCCTACCCGCAAGGGTGGGGTATTACCCGCGGGTACATGTCCTAATTTCTGATGAATTTCTTTTTTAATATTTTACTAGTTAATAGCTACTGTTACGCAAAATTTTCTCTTTTCGCTTCTTTTGCCTTTGTTAAATGCCAAACTAACAAAGATTGCAAGCATTTATCTATGAAGTTTAAGGCCTACCATCAGCTTGTTTAAAACGACTCGTCCTCTCCGAAGTACTGACGCTACCCACTCTCGCTCCTCTCCTCTCTATTCTCCACAATTAATCCATGAACTTTAAGGCCTACCATCAGCTGTTTAAAACAACTCGTCCTCTCTGCAGTATGACGCTACCTACTCCTTAACTGTTTAAAACAACTCGTCATCTTTGCAATACTGACGCTACCTACTCTCGCTCCTCTCCTCTCTATTCTCTGAAATTAATCCATGAACTTTAACGCCTACTATCAGCAGTTCAAATAGACTCGTCCCCTCCGCAGTACTGACGCTACATACTCCTTGCTCCTTAGTGTTTAAAACAACTCGTCATCCGTACAGTACTGACGCTACCTACTCTCGATCCTCTCCTCTCTATTCTCCACAATTAATCCATGAACTTTAAGCCCTACCATCGGCTGTTTAAAACAACCCGTCCTCTCTACAGTACAGACGATACCTACTCCTTAACTGTTTAAAACAACTCGTGTTTTGTGCTGTACTGACGCTACGTACTCTCGCTCCTCTCCTCTCTATTCTCCGCGATTAATCCATGAACTTTAAGACCTACTATCAGCTTGCTTAAAATAACTCGTCCTCTCTTAGTACTGACGCTACCTACTCCCGCTCCTTTCCTCTCTGCAGTTCAGGTTCAACTTTTGCTTCTGATTTGCGCCGAAACATAATGAACTTGAACTACCTCCCCCGTCCGCAAATGGGTAATTAATTTGCGTTCTCACTATCTCTCGTTTAGACTTTAAGCTGTGCAGATTTATGATTTTGTTAAAGCCTGCGTACCATGACCGTTTTGGTATCATTAATTTTGTATGTTAGCAGACATTCGTGTNGATCCTAGGCCACCAGAAAAGGGCGACGATTATGTCGAGCCGTGCACAGTGGCGACTAATCACTTTATGCTCGAGTTTTAGGACCAGGAGTTCCGTGTTTATGATGTAGGTTTCACTTTACTGTTTGGAACTATGCTCTAAGACTCCTTTTTGTACTCCTTTTTCTTGACAGATATGAACTTTATAGGTCAAAATTGCCTCCATCTCACCTCTGGTATACGGCCATGGAAGAGATTAAGGGAATATTGACCTTTAAAGGCGGTTTTGCTTACGACAAACAGAGGTTGTACACCACGATGCCACTTTCTTTCTCACATGTCAAAGTTACTCCGCGGAACGGAACTATCTGGCCGTTGATTTTTTAGCTGTAATTTGTCATGTGATAAAGTTAGACATGACAAACGGGTATACCTGCTGGGTACAGGTAAAACTCGATCGGGTACGGATAAAAACGGGTCGGGTATATTATACCCAAGTTTTTTTGGGTAGGGTTTTTCATGGTCCGTACCTTACCCGCAAGGGTGGGGTATTACCCGCGGGTACATGTCCTAATTTCTGATGAATTTCTTTTTTAATATTTTACTAGTTAATAGCTACTGTTACGCAACATTTTCTCTTTTTGCTTCTTTTGCCTTTGTTAAATGCCAAACAAACAAAGATTGCAAGCATTTATCTATGAACTTTAAGGCCTACCATCAGCTTGTTTAAAACGACTCGTCCTCTCCGAAGTACTGACGCTACCCAGTCTCGCTCCTCTCCTCTCTATTCTCCACAATTAATCCATGAACTTTAAGGCCTACCCTCACCTGTTTAAAACAACTCGTTCTCTCTGCAGTATGGCGCTACCTACTCCTTAACTGTTTAAAACAACTCGTCATCTGTGCAATACTGACGCTACCTACTCTCGCTCCACTCCTCTCTATTCTCTGCAATTAATCCATGAACTTTAAGGCCTACTATCAGCTGTTCAAAACAACTCGTTCCCTCCGCAGTACCGACGCTACATACTCCTTGCTCCTTAGTGTTTAAGACAACTCGTCATCCGTACAGTACTGACGCTACCTACTCTCGATCCTCTCCTCTCTATTCTCCGCAATTAATCCATGAACTTTAAGCCCTACCATCGGCTGTTTAAAACAACTCGTCCTCTCTACACTACAGACGATACCTACTCCTTAACTGTTTAAAACAACTCGTGTTTTGTGCTGTACTGACGCTACGTACTCTCGCTCCTCTCCTCTCTATTCTTCGCGATTAATCCATGAACTTTAAGGCCTACTATCAGCTTGTTTAAAATAATTTGTCCTCTCTGAGTACTGACGTTACCTTCTCCCGCTCCTCTCCTCTCCGCAGTTCAGGTTCAACTCTTGCTTGTGATTTGCGCGGAACATAGTGAAACTTGAACTACCTCCCCCGTCCGCAAATGGGTAATTAATTGCGTTCTCACTATCTCTCGTTTAGACTTTAAGCTGTGCAGATTTATGATTTTGTTAAAGCCTGGGTACCATGACGGTTTTGGTATCGTTAATTTTGTATTTTAGCAGACAGTCGTGTGGATCCTAGGCCACCAGAAAAGGGCGACGATTATGGCGAGCCGTGCACAGTGGCGACTAATCACGTTATGCTCGAGTTTTAGGACCAGGAGTTCCGTGTTTATGATGTTGGTTTCACTTTACTGTTTGGAACTATGCTCTAAGACTCCTTTTTCTTGACAGATATGAACTTTATAGGTCAAAATTGCCTCCATCTCACCTCTGGTATACGGCCATGGAAGAGATTAAGGGAATATTGACCTTTAAAGGCGGTTTTGCTTACGACAAACAGAGGTTGTACACCACGGTGCCACTTTCTTTCTCACGTGTCAAAGTTACTCCGCGGAACGGAACTATCTGGCCGTTGATTTTTTAGCTGTAATTTGTCATGTGATAAAGTTAGACCTGACAAACGAGTATACCTGCCGAGTACGGGTTAAACTCAATCGGGTACGGGAAAAAACGGGTCGGTTATATTATACCCAAGTTTTTTTGGGTAGGGTTTTTCATGGTCCGTACCCTACCCGCAAGGGTGGGGTATTACCCGCGGGTACATGTCCTAATTTCTGATGAATTTATTTTTTAATATTTTACTAGTTAATAGCTACTGTTACGCAACATTTTCTCTTTTTGCTTCTTTTGCCTTTGTTAAATGCCAAACAAACAAAGATTGCAAGCATTTATCTATGAACTTTAAGGCCTACCATTAGCTTGTTTAAAACGACTCGTCCTCTCCGAAGTACTGACGCTACCCATTCTCGCTCCTCTCCTCTCTATTCTCCACAACTAATCCATGAACTTTAAGGCCTACCATAAACAACTCGTCCTCTCTGCAGTATGACGCTACCTACTCCTTAACTGTTTAAAACAACTCGTCCTCTGTGCAATACTGACGCTACCCACTCTCACTCCGTCCTCTCTATTCTCTGCAATTATTCCATGAACTTTAAGGCCTACTATCAGCTGTTTAAAACAACTCGTCCCCTCCGCAGTACTGACGCTACATACTCCTTATTCCTTAGTGTTTAAAACAACTCGTCCTCCGTACAGTACTGACGCTACCTACTCTCGCTCCTCTCCTCTCTATTCTCCGCAATTAATCCATGAACTTTAAGCCCTACCGTCTGCTGTTTAAAACAACTCGTCCTCTCTACAGTACAGATGCTACCTACTCCTTAACTGTTTAAAACAACTGATCATTTGTGCTGTACTGACGCTACGTACTCTCGCTCCTCTCCTCTCTATTCTCCGCGATTAATCCATGAATTTCAAGACCTACTATCAGCTTGCTTAAAATAACTCGTCCTCTCTGAGTACTGACGCTACCTACTCCCGCTCCTCTCTGCAGTTCAGGTTCAACTTTTGCTTATGATTTGCGCTGGAACATAATGAACTTGAACAACTTCCCCCGTCCGCAAATGGTTAATTAATTTGTGTTCTCACTATCTCACGTTTAGACTTTAAGCTGTGCAGATTTATGATTTCGTTAAAGCCTGCGTACCATGACGGTTTTGGTATTGCTAATTTTGTACATTAGCAAACAATTTTGTTGATCCAAGGCCACCAGAAAAGGGTGGCGATTATGGCAAGCCCTGCACAGTGGCGACTAATCACTTTCTGCTCGAGTTTTAGGACCAGGAGTTCCATGTTTATGATGTGGGTTTCACTTTACTGATTGGAACTATGCTCTAAGAGTCCCTTTTGTCCTTCTTTTTCTTGACAGATTGTAACTTTATAGGTCAAAATCGCCTCCATCTCACCTCTAGTATATGGCCATGGAAAAGATGAAGGGAATATTGACCCTTAAAGGGGGTTTTGCTTACGACAAGCAGAGGTTGTACACCATAGTGCCACTTTCTTTCTCATTTGTCAAAGTTACTCCGCAGTACGGAACTATCTGGCCTTTGATATTTTTAGTTGTAATTCGTCATGTGATAAAGTTAGACCTGACAAACGGGTATACCCGCCAAGTACGGATAAAATTCAATCGGGTATGGATAAAAGCGGGTCGGGTAAATTATATACCCGGGTTTTTCGGGTATGGTTTTTTCGTGATCCGTACCCTACCCGCAAGGGTAGGGTATTGCCCGCGGGTACATGTCCTAATTTTTTATGAATTTCTTTTTTAATATTTTACTAGTTAATAGTTACTGTTACGCAACATTTTCTCTTTTTGCTTCTTTTACCTTATTTAAATGCCAAACTAACAATAATTGCAAGCATTTATCTATGAACTTTAAGGCCTACCATCAGCTTGTTTAAAACGACTCGTCCTCTCGGCACTATTGACGTTACCCACTCTCGCTCCTCTCCTCTCTATTCTCTGCAATTAATCCATGAACTTTAAGGCCTACCATCGACTGTTTAAAACAACTCGTCCTCTCTGCAGTATGACGCTGCCTACTCCTTAACTGTTTAAAACAACGCTACGTATGAGTAGTCCATGAGGCTGTTATTTTCCATATGGCTTATCTAACAAATTACAATGTGTGAAAGACAAGATGGCTTAATGAACTTAGCGTTCAAGCTTTATCTAAGGCAACATGTATTAGTTTTCTTTGATCACATCTTGAACTTTGCTATTTCCTGTTTATTCTCAATCTTCTTGTAGCTCGTAAGGAACGAATGATGAATAACGATATAATCTCTCACCACTCTAAATATCTTATTCGTTTTCTTGAAATTGTGTTGCAATTTATAGGTGTTTTTCTTTTCAATTTTCAGAAAAGTTGACACCTCTCACCTCTATGAATTTCTCTTTCTTTAAGGAAGGGATAGTGTTCTTAGAGATTCAAGAGTAAAAGCTCAATATGCATACTGGGTATTTCTTATATTTGCTAATTCAGATTAACGCATATCAACCTTACTATGCACAGAGCTAGCAAAGGATAACCGTACTATCCAGTGTTCATCTGTTCTTGGTATATTCCACTACAACACCTTAGCTTGGACCATACTACTATTTGTGTCTTGAGTTCTTTAGGTATTTTGACATTAAACAATATCAGCAAAGGCAAAGCTTCTAAACTGAGCTCGAAAGTTGCTTCACCGTAGGTTCCCGTCATTTGAGTCAATTCAGTCTCTCATGGCCTAGGCAGAGTATAATTGGTTGCTAGCAAGAACAACTTGCCAAATAGCAGCTGAGTAGGGGCAAAAAAAGAAAAGGTCGTTAAAGGATTCTTGGTGTTGATGGCACTTGCAGTACATACCTATCATCTACAATAAGTCCCTACCTTTTCAACTTGTCATTAGTCCTAAGATTTCCATTGTAGGTCAGCCAGAGAATGAAGGCAATAAGACGGATTTTATCCTTCCAGATGACTTTACCCCAAGAAGTTGGGGGTTATATACTGTCTAAGAGCCTCCCATAAAGAAATATATGGGAGGAACTGTTGAAGTCAAATAATATCCTCCGTTCGATCCTTGGTTAGGCATGGAACTATTGAAGTCAAGAAAGTAACCAGGTTAATGGAACGCGTTTAAGTACCTTTTATAGTGTATATATGAGTCTCATACCTCATCATCATACCCTACTATCCAAAGGCACATCCTAAGCAAAGTCATGGCAAAAAGCCACGCAAATTAGCCTTTCTCAACTCAACTTGAGATCTAGGCTCCCAATCTAATCCCATATTTGCTCGCTTAAACGTTAGCCAAAGTTCTTCTTGCGTACATCTAAAACTGCTTCCTTTGTAAAAGGCATAAACTTGCAGCCACAATTCACAAACAATCAAGAACATTCAAAGCATTTCCTCCCGGCCTCCTTCCCTCTTCTCTGTAAAAGTTCCCCCATTAAGCTGACTTCCTAATCTAGTCAAATATATGGCATATTGGATCTTCAGGAGGTTAGAGGAAAAAGGAAAAGACTGATCGTCACAGTCTTGCAATCAAGCCTAAGAGCTGGCATTATAAGGATTGGTGGTTAATGTGAATGGTTTTATTTGTTTTACAATTAGACCTCCACTGCAGTTATAAGGATTGGTGGTTAATGTGAATGGTTTGATTTATTTTATATTTTAAAGCTCTGATTTAAGTTGGGGGCCTAACAGTGGCTCATTAGGTGTGATTGAAACCCTTTACTTGCTAATAAGTTATTAATTTCAGAGGTGAAATCGCATAAGTGGAGTCGATAACAGGTCCAATATGATGAAATGAAAGCTGAGAATAGCAAAAACAATTCAAAATTAGAACATAAATTAATCCAAAACTAATTACCCGAATACGAAGATAGAACCGCCGAATGTAAAAATCCTCAAAGGTGTAAGCAGATTGGACACCTGAAAACCAAAAACTAACCAAATTTACAATCTCAGACTTATTAATAGACGAAATTGGCAATATTTCCCTGGAAAACATACCCGGGGATTGTCGCTTGGCCACCAATCGATAAGGTGTAAGCAGATTGGTCAGCTGAAAACCTAAAACGAACCAAATTTACAAGCTAAGACTTATTAATACACGAAATTGACAATATTTTCCTGGAAAACAGACCTTAAGATTCTTGTCAAGCCACCAATCGATGAGCTTCCTAAAGCATTCACGCAATTTACCAAAAGAAAGTTAGACAGAGCCGGAAACGATTGAAAAACATCTAAATTATAACAGGTTAGACCTAACCTGGCTGTGCTTGCAGTAAGACCCCAAAATTATAGCTACAGAATTCCAGCGACACACTGGAAGGAGGCGAAGAGAATGAAGGATCTGGGAAGATGAGTTTTTTTTTAGGATTAATGATCTGGAATTGGAAGCACGGATGTATGTAGACATTTCTATAGAGAAATGAATGAAGAAAGATGAGAGAAATGGAAGAACCGAAAGGAAGAGTCTACAGATATCCATGAACCGGAGAGGGAAAGGAAGAGTCTACAGATATCCATGAACCGGAGAGGGAAAGGTGTCTTTGAACCGATTTTTGGCTGTGATGTTTGGCGCCATGAACTTCAACTAACTTTTTTTTTTTTTTTTTTGTATGTTTGGTTTTAACTGTTTTTCGTTTTTTCGGTTTTCTTGTTTTCCTTCTTAGGTGATTTTGAAGGTTGAACTCTTTCTTTGCTGTGGTTTTTTTGTTTTTTGTTCTCAATTTTTTTAAATTTCTTAGTTGTGTTTTTCTTTTGGACTTCGAAGGTTTTCTTATATATATATATAAAGGGAAGGGTAGAAAAAAATGAAAATAATAAAAAAACAAAGGGTAGAAAAAAATGAAAAAAAAAAAAACATTAGTCATTAATACTAATAGTATTTATGAAAGGGTATGGCCGTTATTAGAGTGATTAACGAAGGGCAAAATAGGAAAAAAAAGATTTACAACATTGGTACTTTTATAGGTAGTATAGATCTTCTCTTTGTTGCTAATTGTGGTAGAACCCTAACCATAGGTAGGGCTGCCTTGTATAACCTGACCCACCGTCGAACCCATTTTCCGAAGCTCGATCCTTTGGAGTATTGAATTGAAAATTGCTTGCAGTTGGGATTTTGTTATGAGAGATAAAGAGGCGGCAATAGTGTTATTTGAGAGAGAAGGTGTGTTCTGTGACAAGCGAAGTTCCATTTTTAGCAAAAATTTCCAATGGGACAAAAAAAAAAATTGTTGATCTTTTTGAATGCCCACACACATTACTACCTATCCTCTTTGTTGAATTGTGTTAGACGAGTTAGTAAGAGGGAAAAAAACTTAGGGTTTGTTTGACAAATTTTTTTTTTGTTTTCAGTTTTAAAAGATCAGCTTAATATATTTTTTTTAAAAAAACAAGTGAGTGTTTGATAACCCTTTATTTATTTAGTTATTTTATTGTGTTTGGTAACCCTTTTTATTTTGAATTTTTTTTTTTGGTGTTTTTCGGTGGCAGTGGTGGGGCGTAGCGGTGGTCGACGGTGGTGGTGGTGGTGGCTGGAGGTGGCTGCCGACAGTGGCCGGCGGTGGTGGCCAGAGGTCTCCGTCGGTGGTCACCGGCGGCCGGAGGTGACTGCCGGCAGTCTCCGACGGTGGTCGTCTGAGGTGGCTGCCAGCGGTAGGAGGATGGTGGTGGTGGTCTCAAAAAAAAAAACCAAAAGTGAAAAAAAAAATCAGTTTTTGGAGTTTTTTTTTTAATTCTTCAGTTTAAAAAATTGATTTTTTAAATTGAAAAAAAAATGGTTACCAAACACTCATTTTTTTTCAATTTTAAAACTGAAAAAAAAGAGAGCAAAAAAAAGAGTGTCAAACCTACCCTAGTATGATGATGTTGTCTTTACTTCGATATATTAGTACTATAGTAGAAACAAATGTAAACACAATAGGGTGATCGAGATAGCACGGTGTACATTGTGGATTGCGATAAAAAATAAAAATAAAATTTAACTCCATGCGCGCGAAAATCCCTTCGAAATCGTAGACCCTACTCATCCAATACGCACCACATCATCTTTCTCTTGTCATAATTAATGAAGATTAGAAAGCTATATATATTGCGTCACCAAATATCATGAGAATCAATTCTACCTTCAAGTTTTCTATTTTCAGATTTTGATTAACCCATGGCAGGTGCAGAAGAAGATCCTCAAGTAAGCCACTTTCTCCTCTCTTGTGCTCCCTCCCTCTTTTTTTTTTGGGTTAATTGTTCTCCCTCCCTCTTGTTATATATGCATGTGGTAAATTCTGTGAAGTCTTTTTACTCCTGAAATGCATGATTATATAGCTGTAAATGTGCCTTAGGACTTATAAAAGTTTAAAATGAAACATATTCATCAATTTCCCTTGAATAATTTGTATTGCAAAATTATTATAACTGCAGTCCCTCATTAGCCAAGATTCATTGCTTGATATCATTCTTCCTTTTCTGTCTTCTCTAGGCTATTGGTCAGCTTGTTTTCTTTCATTCGATGATCATGCTACAACCACTTATATCAATATAATGTGGCTATGGCATGTGAGAATGAATTCACTTTGAGGATTTATGCGCGTCAAGAGGACGTGACTAGCCAACCGCTAGAATCGTGTTCCATTTTGACTGTATAAAGGCCCCTATCTTCACATTCGAGCTGAAGTGAATTAGGTTATGAGTGAGGTTGTGTGTTTCTTACCCAGAAAATCTAGGTTTACTCAACTGTCTTTCAGTGGCTTCGCGGACAACTTTTTGTAAGTTAGCATTACGAGCAAGTTGCTTGTTGATGGTAATGAGAGCATGCACCTTCTCTTCGGGAGAGATGAACAATGGAAACTTCCAAACAGCATTAGGCATAATCTTGTACATCAAATAGTAAATAATATAAGAAAGACACTAATTCTTTGTTTCGTATAAATGATAACACACTGTGTTATCAACGTTATTCGCACATCCTATACTTAATTTTGAACTACAATTCACTTACCTTTTTGATGATGTCCCTTTTACTTTAGGGAGAGATGGTTGTAGAAAGAATATGCGATCGTTAGGCAAGTTTTGTCGTGATTTTCCAAACAAAGATACAAACATGTCTAAGAGAGTAGTGTAATCATTTTCAAAGGTAGCACCAACTCCTGCAAAACCTTTGAACGTCACACCGTGACCGTCATCAGTCAGAACCGCATGTTGTGCATTGAAATCACCATGTGCATGGAGACAAAACAAGTGAACCATATAAAGCCCATGCACATGTCTCTCTATCTCATATGAATTGGTAGGAAAAACCTATAAATAAGCAACTTTACAACAAGACTTTAGTTAAAAAAAGAACCCTAAGTTCAAAATTCCTAATTCAAACAAAACTAATGTGTATGTATTTGATTCTCTAAAGAAAATTAACTTCTAACAAAGGCAACTTCATCTTTAAACTAAAAGCGGTCGTGATATAGTTCATTTCTAAATTTGTCAAAAAAATCAACCAATGTGTACATGTACGGCTTGGTGGCTAAAAATGGCTCATACTACAAGAGATACGGTTGATGCCTACGGTACTAAAGCGTTGGCATAAGTAGAAAGTATCGTGGGCATAGTCTACGCCTACGGTAGTGTACCGTGGGTGCTAAATGTGTTTCTCTTGTAGTGTGGGCATTTTTAGCCACCAAGTTGTACGTGTACACATTGATTGATTTTTTTGACAAATTTAGAAATGAGTTATATCACAACCGCTTTTGGCTGAAAGATGAAGTTGTCGTTGTTATAAAGTAATTTTCTTCTAAGATCAAATACATACATATGAGTTTTGTTTGAAATAGGTGTTTTGAAATTAGGGTTCCTTTTACCAAAGTCTTGTTGTAAAGCTGCTTATTTATATGTTTTTCCTACCAATTCATATGAAATAGAGAGACAGTGCATGGGCTTTATATGGTTCACTTGTCTTGTCTCTATGCACACGGTGATATCAATGCACAACATGTGGTTCTGACCGATGACATCCACGTTGTGATGTTCAAAGGTCTTGCAGGAGTTGGCGTTACCTTTGAAAACGATTACACTGTTCTCTTAGACATGTTTGGAAAAAACATGACAAAATATGCCTAACGATCTCCTATGTTTCTACAACCGTCTCTCTCTAAAGTAAAAGGGACATCATAAAAAAAGTAAGTGAATTGTAGTTCAAAATTTAGTATAGGATGTGCGTATGATGTTGATAACACACTGTTGTAACCTACACGAACTAAATAATTAGTGTCTTTCTTATATTGTTTATTGCTTGATGTACAAGATTATGCCTAACACTGTTTGGAAGTTTCCATTTTTCATCTCTCCCAAAGAGAAGGTGCATGTTCTCATTGCCATCAACAAGCAACTTGCTCGTAATGCCACCTCATAAAAAGCTGTCCGTGAAGCCGCTGAAAGACAGTTGGGTATCGTGTTAGGAATTCAAGGTGTGAGGGAGTCTGAAAGTCCTACAAACTAACGAATGATTTTGATGCTTAATTTTCGAGCTTCCTTCAATTCAGCAGGGGAAGATGTGCTCATAGAGGAAAAGAACACCCTTCAAAAGTATTGAGCGAACTCGATGAAGTACTCCGAGATTTCTACAATGTCTTGTACGAGGTCCTTGTCCTTCATGGCATTCTAATGGAGTTTTACCAGAGTACAAGTTTCAGGTGCTTGAATTGGTCGGCTTCATGATTAATGTTTTGGAAAGTTTCTGAAGATGTCTTTTCTCATGCCTAGACAGTAGCTAAGTAAAGTGAAGAATATGACTGAGTGATTTCATCTGTTCCGTACGTAGACACCCAATTTTTGTAGGTATTTTAATTAAAATAAATAATGGCTTTAATATAAATCAAAGTGCATTATTGAGTCTACGCTTAGTAATGTGATGCAGTTAATTGTCCAAGTCCAATCCAGTTCATTTGCGTCAAGTCTAGTCCAAGGACTAGATTATTCTAATTGATATAGTTTGTCGGGATGACTTAGGAAAATAATCCATGATTTATCCTTGATACAAATATCAAATCCATTTGTTTTTTGGATAGGAAATGACTCTAGTACATCCCATTTGTGATTTTCGAGATAATTACAAATAATGCCTCAAAATTCAGAAAAATAATTTTTTTATTAATATGGTGAACCGGCCGGTTAGTTGACTTTTGTCAATCACAGTTTTATCACTTATAACTTGCCTCCAGTTTGCAGATTGGCATTACCAATATTTCAGATTCTACGATCCTGAGCACTGTAAAAAGGAGTCTTGGCTTTCATTTTAAGAGGTCTTGGAAGCTTATTCTCTTTAGAATTTGGGGGAAATTTCTTCGTGAAGTGGCATCTCTCGAGAAATCTAGCCATTCAAGCTACTTTTGAAACGTCTTCTTTGCTCTTTGTATCATGGATCCTACAGAGAACATACCCGAGTGGTCAAGGCAAGCTACATCTCAAAGTAATCTTTACTTGCTTTCTTAGGATAGAAGAATCATAGAGATTGTCTCCCCTTCCTGTAATCTCATTTCATTTAACAAAATAACAAAAAGAGTCTTTTTGCTTTTTCTATGTCTAGGTCTAAGTCTCGAAATGTAGATTACTCCCTGTAGGAATAGTATCAAACTACGACGGTTTGATTCCGATTAGTCTAATCGAATACATAGGCAACTCGACCCCGGATGTTGAGTTCAAGCCAAAAATCTAGAAATTAATGTAGGGTGAGTCTTATTATGTTTTACTTTTGCTGATGCTATCATAAGAATCCAATATGTATTTCTAAGATAAGGTATTTACCGTAAGTGTGGTATATACTGCATCAACCGCTACATAGCCGTATGTATTGGTATGAAACAGTTTTTATCTTGTATCGTGTCATAAAATGGAGGCTCGACGAATGATATGCTACGCTATCAACACCTATGGTAGTGAAGACATCCTGGATTCAAGCAAAACTATGTATCTCTTACATAGCTCTTACATATTCTTCGGAAAAGGCAGCAAACAGAGGATACTAGTTGCGTCATCGCTAAATTTCATAATAATACTTACAACATTCTTTTTATATAGAAAATTAATAGCATTGCAGTACATGATATACAAACGTGGCCTTGCATACGAAAAATACTTACAACATTCTTTTTATTTTACTGGATTCGCTAAATATAGGTGTTTGTAACCTTCTAATTATCTTCTAAAATCCAATTATTGGTGTAAACATTACACGATTGATGTTAATTCTTAGTATCGATCATCTGCAAATTGACATGCCATTCTTGTTCTTCCATTATTTAAATATTTCAAATTGTATATACATATAGGTTTGATTCGGTTTAAAACAATTCTAGAAAAGCCAAACCAAACTAACCGAAAAGCCAAACCAAACAAGCCGGTTTTCGAAAATCGATTTGTGTTTTGTCGGTATGGTTTAAATGCTCACCCCTAGACTATTACATTCATTAAAAATTCACCGGGTCCCGTGGTTTTTTTTCCCTTTCTTTTCTTATAGTATATCTCATCTAATAGTATAATACTTGTATAAAAATAGCTTCCGATGATGGTTATAGAGCAAACTGGAAGATCCAGAGCTATATAAATATTTGATTTTTTTATAAATGCATGCATTGTATAAGCATCAGATGGCTGAAAAGTCTTAAGGTAATTTCAAGAAGATGTCATGGGATAATATAATTAAAAAAACTAAAGAGAAAAAAGGTACTGTCCATCATGAAAAACAACTCAAGAGCCAATGGAACTATTTTTAAAAAAAATATGGTGTATGGTCAAACCTAATTGAGAAGATTAGAAATGGTTACGATCCTGTGACAAACTCTCTGAATTGGAACCCAGATGGATGTGATTGCTACACAAAGGTACAATTTCGTTGACCCTCAAATGCGTTTTTTAGAAAAATGAAAAACTATATATGTATAACATAACTTTACACACAATGTTCAACAGGAAAATCCAAGTGCGAAATAATTTCGATATATTGGACCACAGTATGCAAATGAGATGAAATCATATTTGATGGTATTGGAGCATCTGAGAAGGTAGCTTGGGGTCGATCGAAGGATGGGTTGCCTAGTGATGGTTGGGCATCATTTCAAATACATGTAGACAATGACTCTGATATGCCTTTGCATCTATTTATCCGACGGATATACCAAAATCAAAAGTCAAACGTCATAAGAAAGACAAATATGAGAAACTTGGTGACCAACTAGTCGCAGTTCTTAAAACTTTGAAAAAATCAGACTGGCTAGCTTGGAGGTGTACAACCATATTCTTAATTAGATAAAAATGTTATAAATGACTGACAACTTTTACGCCGTTGCATGTAGCATTTTTTGTGAACAGAAAGCATACATAAACAACGGATGAAGCTCAGTCAAATACCAAAAGAAGTCTAAAAACTTGAATACAAATTAATGGAATAAAGATAGGACTTATGTGAAGTGCCTTCAGTTGGTTTATTAATTGTTTCGATTAGGATTGCGATAATTTAATGATTATTGGACTAATAGGAAGTTAATATATTTTTTCATTAATTTTTTTTTTAGAATTTCACTTGTCGCTATTCTAGATAGATAATTGGTAACACCAAAGAGGTGTTACACCAAAATAGGTTTTTTCTTTTATATGTAGTATAGATATGGATTGAAATACTGATATAGATGTAGACTAGTTACTGTCACACGCACGATGCACGTGAAAAACTAAAGCTACTGATATGAATTTTGTGGAAAAAATTAAGCATCATGTATAAGTTTTTATTGCAACATCCGATAAAATGAGAGTAAAAATAAATTTGAAATATGATATTTTTATACCATGCTTGATATTATGATTTTTAGAATATCAACTACTGATTTTTTGGATGTATTTTGATTACATATTTTGGATATATTCTTTAGAATGATTTTCAAAATTTAGGCCTCGTTTGACGGGGCTGTTTTTCCAGTTTTGGAAACTCGAAAAAAAGTTGCGTTTGGTAACCATTTTCCTTCAGTTTAAAACCCAGTTTTTAAATTAAGACTGTTTTTAAAAATTCAAAAAATGAGTTTCGATTTTCAATTTTAATTTTTTTTTTGGAGACCACCGCCACCCTCCCACCGTTGGCAACCACCTCCGGCTACCACTGCCGGCAGCCGGTGGCCACCTCAGGCCACCACCACCGGCGACCACCGCTGGCCGGCAGCCAACACCGGCGACCATCGCCGGCCACCACCACCTTCGGCCACTGCCACATCCCACCAACACTACTGTCGACCACCGCCACGCCCCACCATCGCCACCGCAAACCACCCCAAAAAAAAACTCCAAATAACAACTGGGCTATCAAAGACACACTTGTTTTTGTAAAAAATATATATTAAACTGTTCTTTATTTTATTTCTTTTAGAAACTGAAAAAAAGTGTTATCAAACAGACCTAACTAAATATGACCTCTTATGTAGTTATTTAGTACTTGAATATTATTTTTTGTTTTAGTTAAAGAAAATTCTTTGGGCAAATTACACTTATGTCCCTGAGGTTAGGGTATAATTACAGTTGAGGACATTAAGTTTTAAAATGTAACATACCGTGACCAAACACTTTTAAAATGTATCAGCCGTGTCCATCCGTCAGGGTTCCGTCCAAAAAGTGTACTTTTTTATGATGTCATCAATACGTATTTTTAAAATGACGATACTACCCCTTGTACTGTATATACTAAATATTTTTAAAAATTTTAAATTAAGATTTCAAGCCTTAATTTAAAGTCGCATTGTATCACCTTGCAAATTTGCAAATTAGGATTTTGCTGCAATCCTAAGTCTTTTTTTTAAGAAAATTAAGATTAACCCCATATTATCCTCCTGATTTCAAAATTTAGTGTTTATTGGAGCCCTAATTTTCAAATTAGGATTCCAAAACCCTAATTTGAAAATTAGGGTTCCAAAACCCTAATTTTCAAATTAGGGTTCAGTGAATTTGAAATCGCAGGTAGTCCTTCCCTCCCTGCGCCCCGTCGCCGACAGTCCTTCCCTCCCCTGCACCACCCTACCACGCCGGCAAGCCTCTCCTTGCACCACCCCACCCCACCCCACCACGTCGACAATCCCTTTACAAGCCCACACTACCGGCAGCTTTCTCTCTCTCTATAAAGGATCACCGATCTCGCCGCCACCACCGGCTGCCGCCTCACTGTGGCTGGGTTGGTCGTGATCTCGTCGATGTTGCCGATATCGACAGTTTTGGTGGGGGTGCGGGTGGTGGTGAGAGAGGAAGGTGGTAGCAGCGGTGGTGTGGGGGAAGAAGGGTGGTGTGCGGGGTGGGAGGGGGTGGGGGGTTGAGGGGGGCAGATAGAGAGAGAGAAAGAATTTAAGAGAGAGAATTTAAAAGAATTTAAGAGAGAATTTTTAAGATAATGGCAGTTAAATACATATATTTGTAATTTAGGGGCCATTAAGTCTTTTCGTCAAAATCGTTATGTATTTTTGTATTCTGTCTGGTCAACGGACATAAGTGTAATTTGTCCAAATTATTGTCCTTACCTATAATTATACCCTAACTTCAGGGACATATGTGTAATTTGTCCAAATTCTTTTGATGTAAGTGAGTAATTACGTAATTTTAAAAGAAGTGTACACATTCCATACAATATCCGGGGACTTTTATGCCCAATTAATCCATGAACTTATCATCATCACACACGAACTTTCTCTCTCTAAAAATAAATCTCCTACTTCTCTCTAAGAAAACTTTCCCCAGCTAGCTGTAACAACCCCAGCAGTTGAAGTTCCAGCTGAAGTTCCAGCTGAAACTCAGGAAGGGACCAAAGATGGAGTGGGAGCTGAAACAGAACGACTACCAGAGATGAGTCGAGCTCCATTGAAGAAGCTGAAGATAAAAATCACCAAGAAGAAGCCAGTGACACCAGTTACGACGTCGCTCGAGGAAGATGTCCGCGCCTAAGAGAAACGACAGCGTTTGGGACTATGTTCGCACTTAAATGGAACGGCAGCGTTTGGGGTCTTCAACCGTTAGAGGAACGGCAGCGTTTTGGGCCATCCTTAATAAATGTATTTTAAACTCTTTAGCGGCAATCTCTGGTTTGAGAGTTGCCGCTTGTTTGCTTTTCCCTTCCTGTTTGAAATTCTGTTATGATCTCCTATAAAGGGGGAAAGAAAGAATGTATCAGGCATGAATGAAGTGATTTGGACTTTCTCTCTCTAACAAATTCTGTCTTCTTCTCTCTCATTTCTGTGTCTCTCTCTCTCAATTCTTAACTCTCTCTGTTAATTCAACCAGAAAATCATACATGAACAGCCATGGATATTGTGTTCCAAGCTCGGTACACTACAACTGGTATCAGAGCCTCTTAATTGGGGCCTGAACTAGTCCTTAGCTGTAGACTTTCGCAATTCAATTCGTTACAACCTAGAAGAAATTGGAAGAGTTAGTAAGATGCCACGATCAGTGAAGAACAATCAACTTATTGAAGTTGAACATCCAGAGAATCAAGAGATGATTGGATCTCGACTAGCAACATATGATGTTCGCATGGCTTCCATCGAAGCTACTATGGGGGATATGCAGAGAGGCTTCTCTGATCTCAGGTTTGAGTTGACCAAATTTATGGCTCAGTCCAAGTCTATCTCAGATCATGAAGAGTCTAGCCACAGGAACAATCGAACGGAGTATAACCTCCAACAGAATAATACACCACCTCTTACAGGTAACCTACCACCTCCTAAGTTACCTAAACTCTCATTTCCAAGGTTCAATGGTAATGATCCTAGGGGTTGGGTGCGAAAGGCTGAACAATACTTTGAGTTGTGTCCTATACATGAGGACTACAAGGTTCCTTATGCATCGATTCACTTTGATGCTCAGGCAGAACACTGGTATGCTGCATACATTAAACCTATTGAACATGTAGATTGGGAATCTTTTGTGAGAGACCTGTATGCTAGGTTCTCTGTTTTAACTGGAGTAAATGTGTTGGGAGAATTCAATAAACTCCAACAATTGGGAACTGTTGATGACTATTTCAACAGGTTTGAGGCATTAAGAGCTCAAATAGTTCAGGAGTTTGACTATTTGGATGAGTCTTATTTTTGCATGAGCTTTATTGGTGGTCTAAGGCCTGAGATCCAAAGCAGGGTTGAACAGTTTGAGGTAGGGAGCCTTACTAAGGCTATACACATAGCCCGAAGAGAAGAAGTAGCCATCCAGAATTTGTTGAGAGGGCATAAGGCCTTACACACTGTAAATACCACATCAAATTACACTCAAACTTCCTATAAGCCTATCTTCCCTAACCCTGGACCATCCTATAAACCTGCCACTCCTACAGCCACAGCCAAACCAGCCACATTTCCACCAGTATCCTTCAAACCTCCAGTCTCACCTTACACCAATAACCTCCAAAAAGGCCTACTACCAACTCCCCCTAGACCTCCTCCCAGATCCAATCAATTGTCCACAGATGAACACCAAAGGAGAATGAGCCAGGGATTATGCTTCAGGTGTGGAGCTAAGTTTGAACCAAACCACAAGAGTGTGTGTCCTATGAGATCTATAGCTATGATAATAGCTGAGGACACAGATGAAGAGGAATCTGTTGAGCTGAGAAGTGAGGAAAGGGAACAATTGGAAGAATCTAACATCTCTGAGCATGTTCCTCACAGAGAACCTGAGATCAGTGTACATGCATTGGCTGGACATGCCTCACACCATACTATCAGGATTCCAGGACAGGTGGGCAACAAGGTGTTCAATATCTTGATTGATACTGGATCCACAGACAACTTCTTGGACCCTCACTCAGCTTACAAATTAGGGTGTACACTCCAGGCCACCCCTCCCTTGACTGTAGCAGTTGCTAATGGAAGTAGATTACAGTCAGATACTATGTGTAAAGGCTTTAGATGGAACATGGGGGATCAGGAGTTCACTACTGATATGAGAATTCTGCCATTAGGAGGCTGTGACTGTGTGCTAGGCATGCATTGGTTGAAACAGTTTGGTAGTGTCAATTTTAACTTTGACTCTAATCAGATCTCATTCCAACACCAAGGCCAACTTGTCATCCTCACAGGAGGAGAGTTCCAGGGTACCACCATCAAGATGATTACTGCTCAGGCAATGTCTAAGTTGATACAGACTAATGTGGGCTCTTTATATGGTCAAATTTATGCTGTCACTATTCCCACTTGTGAAGACCAGTCACCCTTGGAAATACAGGAGTTGCTGACTGAATATCAAGATGTATTTGCTGAGCCACAGGGCTTACCACCACACAGAAGTCATGACCACCCAATTAGACTTGAAGAGGGAGCTAAACCAGTCAATCTTAGACCTTACAGGGTCTCCTATGTACAGAAGAATGAAATTGAGAAGATCATCTCAGAGATGCTGCAATCAGGTATCATCAAGCCCAGCAATTCACCTTTTGCATCACCTGTACTCCTTGTTAAGAAAAAAGATGGTAGTTGGAGAATGTGCATAGACTACAGGGAGTTGAACAAATTGACCATCAAGGATAGGTACCCCATCCCTATCATTGATGATCTGTTGGATGAGTTGCAAGGAGCTTCCATCTTCTCTAAATTGGACCTCAGGAGTGGGTACCATCAAATTAGAGTGCTTGACAGTGACACTCACAAAACAGCATTTCAAACTCACACAGGCCACTATGAGTTCTTAGTCATGCCTTTTGGCTTGACTAATGCCCCAGCCACCTTCCAAAACTTGATGAATACCATATTTCAACCCTATTTGAGAAGGTTTGTACTAGTGTTTTTTGATGACATACTGGTGTACAGTAAGGACTTGCAGTCCCATCTTCATCATCTTCAGGTGGTGCTACAACTACTGAGGGATCATTCCCTTTTTGCCAAGGAGAGTAAATGCACCTTTGGTCAAAAACAAGTGGAGTACTTGGGCCATATTGTTGATTATAGAGGTGTAGCAGCTGATACAAGCAAGGTGGAAGCAATGCTCAATTGGCTAACTCCTAAATCACTCAAGGAGTTAAGGGGGTTCCTTGGGCTCACTGGTTACTACAGGAAGTTTGTCAAGGGCTATGGGGTGATCAGCAAACCCCTCACCAGCTTGCTCAAGAAGGATGCCTATTACTGGAATGGAGAAGCTCAGTGTGCATTCACTACACTCAAGCAAGCAATGGCTACCACCCCAGTCCTGGCCCTACCAAACTTTACACTACCATTTGAAGTTGAGACAGATGCCTGTGATGTAGGCCTTGGGGCAGTACTCATGCAGCAAGGTAGGCCCTTGGCATATATTAGCAAGGGTCTTGGCATCAAAACCATGGCTCTTTCCACCTATGAGAAAGAATTGCTGGCTTTGGTACATGCAGTGACCAAATGGAGTCCTTATTTGAGCCATGGCCACTTCATTGTAAGGACTGATCATAGCAGTTTGAAATATTTGCTTGGCCAGAGAGTCACTTCACTCCTTCAACAAAAACTTCTGTCCAAACTCCTAGGCTATGACTTTGAGGTGCACTACAAAAAGGGGACAAACAATGTGGTAGCTGATGCCCTGTCAAGAAGGCCTCAGCAGCCTCAAGAGGAATGCAATACAGTCACTACAGTGACTCCCCTGTGGCAACAGGAGCTGCAAGCAAGCCTTGAGAATGATGAGGAGGCTCAAAGGTACATCCAGGAGCTGGTGATAGAACCAATGGCTACTTCCTATTATACTTATCAAGGGGGAATATTGAAGTTCAAGGGTAAGACATATGTGGGAAGCAATGGTTCACTCAGGGAACAAATCCTGAAGGAAATGCACACTTCAGGCCTTGGAGGTCATTCTGGGATCAACAATACCTATAGAAGAGTAAGTATGTTCTTCTATTGGCCTAGGATGAAGCAACAAGTCACACACATGGTGAGTGAATGTGATGCTTGCCAAAGGAACAAACATGAGAATGTTCCTTATCCAGGGTTACTCCAACCTCTGGAAATTCCAGAACAAATGTGGACTCACATCACCATGGATTTTGTGGAGGGGCTTCCCAAGTCCAAAGGTCAGGACACTATCTTAGTAGTAGTGGACAGGCTGAGCAAGTATGCTCACTTTATCAGCCTTTCCCATCCATTTACAGCAGAGGAGGTAGCTCACAAATTCCTGGATACAGTGTTCAAATTACATGGAATGCCTATGTCCATCACCAGTGACAGAGACAAGGTATTCCTCTCAGCATTTTGGTCTAAGCTCTTCAAACTACTTGGGACTAAACTAGCTTATAGCTCAGCATATCATCCTGAGACTGATGGCCAGACTGAAAGGGTGAACAAATGCCTAGAAAACTATCTACGGTGCATGTGCAGTGATAGGCCCTATAGCTGGGTCAGCTGGTTATCCTTGGCAGAGCATTGGTACAACACTAGTCACCACGCAGCCATCAATATGACACCTTTTGAGGCTGTATATGGCTACAAACCCAGGTCTCTTAACTTGACCACACCAGAGACAACCAACCTTGCCGATCTGGACGCTTACCTCCAAGCTAGAAGCAGGGTCCTCACCTTATTGAAGGACAATCTCACCCAGGCACAAGCACGAATGCGTCAATATGCCAATTTGCATCGCACTGAGAGGGAGTTCGAGGTTGGTGATTGGGTATACCTACGACTGCAGCCATACAGACAAACCACTCTAGCCCTGAGACGCAACCTAAAGCTTTCCCCCAAATTTTTTGGCCCTTATCAGATTGTGCAACGTATTGGAAAGGTTGCCTATAAATTGGAATTTCCACCTACTTCTAAGGTGCATCCCGTATTTCATGTGTCGTTACTTAAGAAGAAGGTTGGCCACGCCATTACTCCCTCTACAGCCTTACCTCACTTGGGAACTGAAGGACAAATTCTCATTGAACCTGTCGCAGTCATTGACCACAGGATCATTAAAAGACAGAATCAAGCCGTGGGACAAGTCTTGGTTAAATGGTCCAACGCGAATCAAGGGGAGGAAACTTGGGAGGATTGGGCAGTCATTAGAAGCAGGTTCCCTGACCTTGACCCTTGGGGACAAGGGTCAATTGAAGGAGGAGGGGATGTAACAACCCCAGCAGTTGAAGTTCCAGCTGAAGTTCCAGCTGAAACTCAGGAAGAGACCAAAGATGGAGTGGGAGCTGAAACAGAACGACTACCAGAGATGAGTTGAGCTCCATTGAAGAATCTGAAGATAAAAATCACCAAGAAGAAGCCAGTGACACCAGCTACGACGTCGCTTGAGGACAAGGTTCGCGCCTAAGAGAAACGATGGCGTTTGGAACTATATTCATACTTAAGTGGAACGGCAGCGTTTGGGGAAGTCTTCAACCGTTAGAGGAACGGCAGCGTTTTGGGCCATCCTTAATAAATGTATTTTAAACTCTTTAGCGGCAATCTCTGGTTTGAGAGTTGCCGCTTGTTTGCTTTTCCCTTCCTGTTTGAAATTCTGTTATGATCTCCTATAAATGGGGAAAGAAAGAATGTATCAGGCATGAATGAAGTGATTTGGACTTTCTCTCTCTAGCAAATTCTGTCTTCTTCTCTCTCATTTCTGTGTCTCTCTCTCTCAATTCTTAACTCTCTCTGTTAATTCAACCAGAAAATCATACACGAACAGCCATGGATGTTGTGTTCCAAGCTCGGTACACTACACTAGCCACCGCGGCCGCCCCACCGTGCGATGGCGCGCGTGGGGCGGTGGCCGGAATCCAGCCTAGGACCGGTATACATCTTCTTTTCTTCTAGTGCGCTTTTACTCTGAGGGTGGTCGTCCTTCGCGGCCGGCGGCTGATCGCGGATGGAAGTCGATGGCAGATTACGGCGAGGTGGTCGGCGCCATCCTACCCAGCCACGATAGGGGACGATGATGTCCGTGCCTCCGCCGATTCGCCAGATCTCTTCAGATCTGTGAAGATCGAGGGTTTTCCTTGATCTTCTAGATCTGATAGGTCTTGATCGGAATATTGATCATGGGTTTGCTTGGTTGTATTGTTGATTGAAGAGGTTTGGGTTTGCTAGGGTTAGATCTTTTATTGCGGAAGTGGCCGGATTTCAGTGGCCGGAATCGTACCGGCGGTGACCGGAATCCTACCGGCGGCGGCCGGAATTTTGCCGGCAGTAATCCCCTCAGGGCTTTTTAGTTGGCTGTAGGGTGTTTGTTTTGGCTTCTATGCTCAGTGTCTAGGGTTTTGGTGTAGTCCGCTGTGATGTCCTGTGGTGGGGGGGGTGTGGGGCCTCGGGTGGGTTTTGGGGGTCTTAGGCGTGTTGGGGTGGGGGGTGGGGAAGGGGGGGTTGAGGCCCTAGGGAGGGAGGGGGGGGGAGGGTTTTCCAGGGTAATCTACTCTAGGGGTTTGGGCGTGGGGTAAATTTGTTGCCCGGGGGGGGGGGGGGGGTGAAGGGGGGAATAGAGTCAGTTTCAGTCTAGTTGAAGCCTTGTTTGTGATTGTTGGCTTGATGCCCGGCTGAGGCTGATGGATGCCGTGTTTTGGAGGGAAGTCGCCGGTGAAATATTGTGAACCATGCAAGGTTTCCTGCCTCTTATATTTGCATTGTGATCCCGTTGATTGCCGAGTACATCTGTGATTTTCGTCGGCTCCTGTTGGCTCCTCATTGTACTTTTTGTGTCGTTTAAATTTATAGTGTTTTCTTTTTAGTATACGTTGTGTGTTTATAACCTTTAGACTTAGGCTTATTACTTTAAGTTAATCTAAAGTGTAAGATATGCTCTGCTTTAGTTTAATTGTAATCGGTTTTGAGTTTATAGGTTCGTTGTTAGTTTCTAACCTTTGTCTATGTATACATAGAGTCACGGGAATGTCGCGACCTTACTCGCCGTTGAGTAATTGTGTAACCTTTGAATTATCAATGCTATTATCTTATTAACCAAANAAAAAAAAATCCATGAACTTTATGGCCTACCAGGCTACCATCAGCTTGTTTAATCCCAAAAAAACCCTTCTCGATCTTTTTCTCTTCTGAAGACCAGCCGCCGCCCCTTCTTCCTTCGGCTTCCATGGCAAGGGGATGCCCTCCCTCCGATCGTCCTTCTCCTCCTGTGCCTTTTTCTCGCGTCTTTTGCTTCCCCAACCTCGGCAACCCAGCTGTGCCGCCACTCGCCACCACCATCCTCCACCGCCCGATCTCCTCCCCCACCCACAGATCGGGAGCCCTTCAGCCACAATCTTACTCCCTCCCACTCGCTATTCTCAGATCTGAAAGGTTTTTTTAGATTTGTCATGGTCGTCGGACTTCCGATCCGGTTACTTTGGGTTGATTTCTCTGACGCAGGTCCGATATGGCGGGTTTGTGGTGGGAAGAGGACGGATCTAGACGAGATGGACCAATGAAAAGAGAACGTATGGTTTTTCAGGTTGGTCATTTATATTTAGTATCACTTTGGGCGTCTTTGCTGCAATTTTCACTTTCACGAGTTGCCTTCAAACTCACTCTTTTTGCGGCTTAACTTGTTAGTTAAAATGTTTTTGTCTAGTAAAGTTGGATGTGTCCGTGACCGATATGACTTCATCTGCAAGTGTTAATTACTTTTTTCTGCCCGCCAGCTCTCTCCTCCCTATCGTAGACCTCGAGTCATTAGGGATTCTACTGGGATGGTTTTAGTTAAGAACAAATTTTGACTAAGCCGCAGTGACCTTATAATATGATGTATCTTGATTGTGATCCTCTAAGGCGATACTGTAGAATCGCTTCAGTAGTGTGGGGACATGTCTGATTATGTGAATCTCCAAAAAAAAAAAAGATGCACTTTCCTGTCTCTCTTCTCTGGTGTCTTACTTGTACTATGCCATTTTATTTTATTTCTTTCCGGGCCAGTCATTACAGGCTTTTTGGTTTTAGATTGTAGAACCTAAAACATAAATAGCGTTTCTAGTTGTGCAGATCAGTATTGCCTGGTTCTTCGTTAGCTCTGACACGTGGTATGGCTTAGGGGCATGGTGCTTGGAGGCACCGATTTGCTATTTAACGGTTGCCTCGGCTTTTTCCTTGTTGTTCCCTTTGGCAGCACACTGAATACTTAGATAATATATGTTTGTTCGCGTTTGTCTGCTTGTGTAGAATGGTGAATGGAAGAAAAGGAATTTATATGTTCAGTTGATGGTTCGTAGGATTAAGTTCTGTTAACTAGAGAAGGGTCAAGCGCACGAGCCACATTATCAAATGTGTGTAGGGTAATCAGACATAGACTAAACAAAAATATTTGAGTATCAATTTGGTTTTATGACGAGGAGATTTATTATAGAAGCTATTTAATTTATTAGGGAGTCAGGGAGAGATTTCGATAGAAGAGAAAGGATCTTTACATGATCTGTTTAGACTTGGGTAAAGCATGTGATAAGGAGTGACTATCAAGTATTTGATGTCATTAAGGACATATATGATCAAGCGAGTAGTAGTGTAAGACCGGACATGGAATGACCAGGGAGTTTTCAATCACGATTTGGCGTCAACAAGGGTCAGGTTTAAGAACAGTATATTTTTACTTTGGCTTTGGACGAGCTATCTAAGAATATTAAGGATGATGAAGTTTTAATTGACGTGGCAAGAGTAGGAATAATTGGCGAGTTACAGTGCTGGAAATGCACTTTAGAATCCAAAAACTTTAGGGCAAGCAGGACTAATACGTACTAGGAATGCAATTTTGCTAAAGCTGGCAGGAGGTTGGAAGAGGAACTAAATATGGATATATCTGTAGGTATCTCGGGTGAATAATGCACGAGGAGGGAGGCATTGATGAGTATGCTGCCTTAGGAGCAATTTGGCTAAAATGGAGGTCTGCTTTTGGGGTGTTTTGTGGTCGTAATATTCCTGTAAGTATTATGGTTCAGGATATTCGGCAATGGTTCAGGATATTGGGCAAGTAAGGAACACCGGATACATAAGATGAGTATAGCCAATACCAAAATACTTAGATAGATGTGGTGCCACACAATGAGGGGTAGGATAAGAACTGAGTATTTACACAACAATGTGGGGTGCGCAAATTAACATAAGCCTTTACTTGCCCTTGTATCAAGAAGTGATTTGTGCCCAGTTAGTATGGTTAGACTGACGATTAAACGGGGTGAACTAGTTAGAGAAACTTTGATGGGGGAATAGAAGAAAAGGATCCATGAAGCCAACACCTAGCAGTTGTGGGACAAAGGCTAATGTTATGATCATAATGATGATGGTGATGATTATGATGACTGAACACCAACGGATAAAAATCCTGTACACACTATTTTCTGGTCACGACCAATAATTTGTCTACATTAAGAAAGTACTTGCCAGTTTAAACCCACTTTGTCGACATTAAGAAAATACTTGGCAGTTTAAACCCACTTTGTTTAGAAAGCTTGTGCTGCCATTGAAGAAGGTAGAAGCTTAAAGGAATTTGGGCTCTCCGTTGTTCTTCGCCGCACTACAGTGCCTGCCTTCAGGTTGACAGCTCCTACGGTAATCACATTGTATATCTTTTATTGTTACTTTGTTTCCTATTCTTTATTTTGGGTGAGCATCTTGTGGTTGTTCGAATTACAATCTTTAAATAATTTACAGCTGCAACCTAAAGGCGCTGAAGGTGGAATACCAAAAATGGAAACTTGTGGTTCTTGTCTCAGAAATGTCGAGCAAAAAGGTACCTTGTGATTTAACAGTGCTCTCTCGCATGAACTGTTATTGAAAAAGTTCTTATCCAGATCCATAAAAGGAAAAAGGATAGGGTTTTTTGCAATGTTATTATTCCTATGTTCAACCAGTTGATTTTTTTTTTAACTTCAATACTTAAGATGAATTCCTTGCTCTTGGTTGCTAGGCATGAGTTAAGGTACCAGTTTCCTTTATACGTGTTCGAGATCTAATCTGGGCCATCCACGGGTACACGTGGACGGCCCGTGGATGGCCAGATTTGTGGTCGAGCACTTTCTCCACCGGTAGATAGGGATCGACTATATATATATATGCGGACGACGAAAAACCGTCCACTACAGAATGTAGCGGATGGCCAAATCGCGCTAGCAGCTTGCTAGCGCTATCAACGGATCAGCTCCCTCCCTATATACCCTATATATATATATATATATATATATATATATATATATATATATATATATATATATATATATATATATAGGGAGGGAGCTGATCCGTTGATAGCGCTAGCAAGCTGCTAGCGCTGTTTGGCCGTCCGCTACATTATGTAGCGGACGGTTTTCGTCGCCCGCTATATTATGTAGCGGACGGGTGAAAAAAATACTGGGCGTGGCGCGTGATCTGGCAGTCCATTCTCCGGCCGTGGACGGCCAGATCGCGCTAGTAACTTGGGTTAAGTTGCTAGCGCGGGCAACGAATCAGCTCTCATATATATATATACATATATATATATATATATATATATATATATTTATATCCTACCTGACTGTTTTGTGTTAATTTTCGTATAAAAGTAGTGCATATTAAAAGATTTTTTCCTTATTGAAAATCTTCATAACCTTTTGTCATAATTTTAACTTTAATATTTTTTGCAAAGTCTCTAGTGTTTATACAAAAATCTGGTGCGCAATAAAATATGCCATCATTGTTGTTCATATCTACTTCTATGGCTCCTATTATGGCATGTTCACTAGAGAATCTATCGTCTATAATTGCTAGGAATACTTTAGCTCCTGTGTCTCTTCTAGTTAATCCTTTTACTCCTATGACTATTAATCCTATGTGAGTTCCGTCTATAGATCGAGATCAAAGGTGAAGAGTCCCCGGTTAGACCGTGATCCATAGTGGATAAAGCATAATTTTGATAAAAATACAGCGGAATAAAGAGATGACAAAAAAGATAGGGCAAAAACTTAGAGAGAGAGAGAGTCTTAATAAAAGAACTTGATTTTTCAAAACTTCAGGATGCCTGGTAGATCTAGTCCAGATTAAAATCTCAGGATGCTGGGTTGAACTGTCAAAGTTTTCCGTCAAGGTTCAAAACTCAGGGCATGCGTTAGTCTGCGGGCATTCAACGCCATCATTTGGCAATAACCCTGAACGACTCGCTCCCACTATTATTTTAAACCCATAAAGAAGACTCTGGCAATTCGTTTTTAAAAGCATAATCGATTTAGATCTAGGTAAACCTGGGGTAAGCATAATCATTTTTCAAAACAAAACTAATTAAAGGAGTCTCTCTTTCCCAAGTAAATGCCATATGATTTTTAATCAAAACGTTATTAAGTTGTTTTTAGTCATATTAGACTTTGAGATAACCCGTTTCAGTTCATAGAATTAATAGTCATAGGAGTAAATAAAAGTAGTGCATATCATGGATGAACAACCTGCAAATAGAACTGCTAGTACTAGACCTGCTAATCCTACTTTTTATTCTACTTTTACTAAAGACTATGAAGAATATGCGGCACACCCTAGACAATTTAACAATTTTTATTCTGCTCTAGACCGTATAAACACAGTAAATGATAGAATTAGAGTAAATCTAGATTCTGGCAGACATAGAATCATTAGAAATCCTTTAACCATATATTTCAGGCACTCAGCAGAATTAGATTTTTATACAGATAGAATGAATGACTATTTAGAAAGACTTCTAAGACATCGTATAGATTCATTAGATCAAGAAAACAATAGTAGATATATTATCAGGTATGTAGAGCAGATCTTAGGAAGACCAATAGGCACAGTACCACCAAATAACAATAATGGCCAATAATAGTCCTGCAATAGATATTCAGCAATTTAATATTTTCTTTTCTGCAATAGATGAGATAAATACACTAAACAACAGCCTTAGATATTTCTTAGACACTGGCAGACATCCTATAGTTCTAGATCCTCTTACTTCCTATCTAAATTATACAAACCAGATATATCATTTTACAAATAGACTAAATAATTATTTAGTTAGAATGATAAGGCATTATATAGCTCGAAAAGACGTTTCCAACAATAACAAATACTTTACTAGGTATCAAGAACAGACTTTAAGAAGAAGTTCTAGTAATCAGACAACTAGTAATAGAAATAATAATGAACAACAATAATTTACCCAATAGACCTAGTACTTCTAGACGTATAGCACCTACTTATAGTAGTAGAACAGAAAATCGTTTTGAAGCAAATTACATAGAATTTCGCAGATTTCTTGTAGCGTTAGAAATAATTACAGATGCAAATGAACAAATTAGATCTAATATTTCACAACATACACTACCTTTAGTATACAATCCCTTAAGAAGATACATCAGTACTTTTACAAATGTTTCTGCTATAACAATAGGCATTAACCAGTACTTAAAACATTTAGTTGATTTTTACATATATTACCAAGACTTCGAAAATAATAAATATTATCGTAGTGAGTATCTAATACTCAACATAACTAGACCTAATTTTGATAGATTTAGAGCTATAATAGATAGACATGAAGCAACTGCTATAGATCATATAACAGACCATATAAATTTTCTGCAAATCACTAGTAATATGCCTAGCTCAGATTCAGACAGCTCTAGTAATGAAGATGAAGAACCTAATAGCCTGCATCTACCAGATTAATGACAGATAGAGATTTAAACACTGAGCCTTATCAAGAGCCCTTTAGTTTTGAAGACATGATTAACAATTTTAATGTTGATCAACCGACTACCGTAGATATATTAGACACCTTTAGTGAATACTATACAGCCTTAGAAACTATAGATACCACAAATGAAAGGGTAAAACATTATATAGACACAGACTCCATTACTTTAGTTTACAACCCTTTATCTTTTTATATAAGATATTTTCTAAATCTAGACTTATTATTAGAAGATTTTGACATTTTCTTTCAACATCTTATAGGTTTTTATATACAATTAAAAGACAACCAGAACAACTCTTTATATTATACTGAGTTTCATAGAAGGTTAGAACAAATAGAACAAGTTACTGATCAAGCTAATGTCCTAAATAACCTTAGAATACCTACAGATATTTCTACGCAAATACAAAATAATATGTCAAGTTTGCAATTAGAATCAGACTTAGATTACGAAGATTATTTAAACTATAATGAAGACGATAATGATTATCCATGGGATGATGAAGCCCTGGCTAATCTAGACAACACTTATAGTGGTATATAAATGTCTACAAACAAATTAGAAATAGTTAATCTTCAGACAGATACTAAAAGTTTAAAAACAATTAGAGAAAACCTAGACTATATGAAAGATGTTTTTAAACAGTCTTCAGATAAGACAAAAAATAATGAAGTAATAGTATTAGAAAAACTTAGTAAACAGGCTATTGAAATAGAAAAAATAATAACAATAATAGAAAAACTAGAGCAACAAACCAGTAAGTTAGAAGAAAACTTAAGACAATATTTTAATATACAGGGACTAGATTATAAATGACCACTTCCAAAAGCTATGAAAATTATTCAGACTATAAACAAGCTATGTTAGATGAAAGTGATTACTTATTTCCAGCAGAAGGCATCTCCAAAAACGCACTAGGAACTCCAAATGATCTTTCTAATAGAAAACAAAATAATGTTATTATAATGTTACTAATAAAATGTTTAGAAAGACTCGACACTCTAGCACTTAAAATAGAGTTATTTCTTAAACCTAGAACAGAGACTACCTTAGATATGGAAGTAATATGCAAAAAAATAGAAAAAATAACAGTAGACAAACCTAAAAAGAAAAAAGACTTAAAATTTTTAACATATGACAAGTCACAATAGTCGTATTGTAGGAAGAGGAAATATAGAAGATAGAACTAGAACTGAAGTTTTAGCCACAGAAACTAGAAGACGTAATGAAAATAATTTACAAAACCGTGTTCTTAGACTTTTTAGAGCACCTTCATTACCTTTAATTTCTTTAGAACAGATTATAGACGTAGATAGACAAATCGACCAGTTCAGACAAAACATACTAGATTTAATATCTCCACAAATACTATATCAACACCATTCTCAACTTAGTCAGACCAGACTATTTATGCATTATAGAGAAACACAAAATAGATGTGTAGGAGAAGATGTAACTAGTATTAATTTAATACATCCCGACTCTGAGAATGAGTTAGTCAGGGGAAGTTTTAATCTGACACATATAGGTTTAATCGTTATAGGAGTAAAAGGATTAACTAGAAGAGATACAGGAGCTAAAGTATTTTTAGCAATAATAGACGACAGATTTTCTAGTGAACAAGCTATCATAGGAGCCATAAAAGTAGACATGAACAACAATGGTGGCATATTTTACTGCGCACCAGATTTTTGTATAAACACTAGAGATTTTGCAAAAAATATTAAAATTAAAATTATGACAAAAGGCTATGAAGATTTTCAACAAGGAAAAAATCTTTTAATATGCACTACTTTTATAGGAAAATTAACACAAAACAGTCAGGTAGGATATAAATTAACCGTAGATGACACAGCCAAATTTATTATAAATAGAGGAATTAGACTTTTACCACCTTATAAAGTAGACTCATTAGAAAATTCAGGACAAGAATGGCAAGTAGATAAAATACTTGAAACAAGCTCGAATAGTAGTATAATACCCACAGACAATATGTGGTATAAAAACGCTTCTGGCAGAATGTCAGTTAGGTTCACAAATTATATAGAAGCCAATTCCCACCTAGAAGATCAAGACATTCCAGAAGAAGAAAATGTATAGTTACCAAGACTTTGACATATTAAACAATTTAGACATAAAAATTCTAAATCAATCCATAGGAACCACGTTCGTAGGACGAGGATTAGATGCAAAACAATTACAAAAATTTATAAGAATTACAGAGGAAGAAGATAGATTAGATATATTTAATCAACCTGAGTATACACCACAACCTAATATAGAAGACACTATTCCTGATAGCCTAAAAGAATTAGATATCAGCATCAGTCCTTCTCTTATAATTCCCAGCATAGATAGAGCTGACCCTGAAATAGATCATAAACAAACCTTAGATCAAAAAATTAACACTGCTATAGAAGAAATAGCTAAAATTAGAGAAGAACATAGAACTCTAGATATTAATAATAAACTATTAATAGAAGAAATAGATAATATATTAGAATTGTCAAACCCAGATAGCCCTAAATTAAATGAAAATATAGATTTAGAACAATTAGAAACTAGTTCAATAAACACACAAATTACAACAAACAATGTTAAATTCAATCTAATGAATGAAGTTCCTTATTTCCTCATGGAAGAAGGAGAAAATTCAGGCACTACTAATAATAGAAACAATGCAGACGGTAGTAGATTTTATACTACACAACCTCATATAAGACCACATTATCCTTATGGTAATATACCAAGAAAAAGTGCAGATATAGAACATAATAGATCAGATAGACCTAATTATAAACCTAGAGGTAAAAGACATCCTTTAGAACAAAACTTTAAAATTCAAAAGGCATCAGAACCGTTTATACTAAACATAACAGCTGTAGATCCTCAACAAAGAAATAATTACATACAAGTATGGAAAGATGCTGTTGTAGCAAATTTTATAACTAAGCAATCTGATAATTTAGAAACAGGAGAAGAAATGATTAGATATATGATACAATTCTTAGGTCCTATAGCTAAAGCAAACTTTGAAGAATGGCAAAAGACTTTTCCTAATGATTTAAAACAAATGGCAGACTTAGGACCCAACCCTTATAATTTTGTTAACACCATACAATTAATCTTAACAGGAAGAAACCCTAACACAGGAGACATCTTAAAAAAAAAAGAAGCAACTAGAAAATTAGAACACGTACATTTATATAGTTGGCACAATATAAAACCCTTCATGCAAGAATATTATTACTTTGCTTCACAAAGCGAAAATATTTATAAACCAGCTATAGTAGACAAATTTCTAAACAAATTACCAGGCGCTTTAGGCAGAGAAATATATGAAACAATTAAAAAGATATACCCAGACCCTACATCGACTCCTTCTTTAGGAGATATCTTTCACATTGCTTAACTGCTCTCTCCCTCTATAATCATCTTGTTCCAAAGTTCAAGTGCGAAGCAAGCTTTCATATCTGTAAGTAAATTCTCTTTAAACTTGTTTAAAATTATGGGGTGAAAACGCTCGAAGGTGAAAAGCTTCTATGAACTGAAACGGGTTATCTCAAAGTCTAATATGACTAAAAACAACTTAATAACGTTTTGATTAAAAATCATATGGCATTTACTTGGGAAAGAGAGACTCCTTTAATTAGTTTTGTTTTGAAAAATGATTATGCTTACCCCAGGTTTACCTAGATCTAAATCGATTATGCTTTTAAAAACGAATTGCCAGAGTCTTCTTTATGGGTTTAAAATAATAGTGGGAGCGAGTCGTTCAGGGTTATTGCCAAATGATGGCGTTGAATGCCCGCAGACTAACGCATGCCCTGAGTTTTGAACCTTGACGGAAAACTTTGACAGTTCAACCCAGCATCCTGAGATTTTAATCTGGACTAGATCTACCAGGCATCCTGAAGTTTTGAAAAATCAAGTTCTTTTATTAAGACTCTCTCTCTCTAAGTTTTTGCCCTATCTTTTTTGTCATCTCTTTATTCCGCTGTATTTTTATCAAAATTATGCTTTATCCACTATGGATCACGGTCTAACCGGGGACTCTTCACCTTTGATCTCGATCTATAGACGGATACCAGACGTCGCTATGCCTCCGGGCAGGTCCTCACGGATTGACGATTGGTTTAACGAAGTCTACCCGATCAAAAATCAAAAGATATATATATATATATATATATATATATATATATATATATATATATATATGGGGCCGATCCACATCTACCGGTGGAGAAGTCACTTTTTCTCCAACTAATCTCTAGCCGTTCACTTCACAAATCGAACGGCTCATGATTTTTTTAATTCAACTTTTTGCTTAACCGCTGCACTTTGCAGCGGTTAGCTTTTTCATCTTTTTCCCAAATATGCCCTTGTAACAGAAATAAAGCAGAGTTAATTAAGCCCAGTCTTCTCTCATCTCTCGTCCATTTCTCTCTCTCTCTCTCTATCTCTCTACCTCTGCCAGAATTCTTCTTACTTCTGCAGATCGATGACGGGGTTACCCGAATGATTGTCTTAATTTCGATGTTGAGCCCACCTATTAAAGTTGAAAAAAATTAGGAGATGGCAATGATGAATTGGTTATGGTGGTGTTGATGGGTGAGGCCCCGGTGCAGTTGGGTAGTTCCTGAGGTGTTGGGATGTAAATGGGTGTTCAGTTGGGTGGTTATTGTGGTGTTGGTGGGGCGGCGTTTGGTGGGTTGCGGTGGGTCGCAGGATTGCTCGTAGGTCGCGGTGGTGTGGTGGGGGCCTTGTCCACCATAGCCACCGTCCTTTGCCCAAGCCACCGCCGCTGCATCTATCCACCGCCGCCGCATCTGCCCCCACCATCCTTCTCTGTGGATATATTTTTTTTTCCATATCTGCTGTGTTGCGGTTTAATCCTTTTATGTTTCCTGCAATTGATGGCATTGGGATTTGATTGTTAGGATGATGTAGTGAATGGATGTGGTATTTGATGGGTGTTGGTGATGGTGGTGCAGCGTTGGTGTTGGTGGATATGGTGGGCGTGGCGGTGTTGGTCCGACCGATGACTGAAATAGTGTGGTAGATGGCTTTGAAAATGACGATTAATGGTGGGTACTGTTGCGACAGTTATGGTGGTGTCACCGGCGACGACGGTGGCTTGCCAAATTAGTCTTGATGGGATAATGGAACTGGGTTTGGTGATTTTCTTCTCTGTTTTTTTAGTTGTTAAAAATGTGCAGACAGTGGCAAGTATTATGGTGGAAGCGGTTGATTATGTTGAAGGTGTGTGGAACCATGGTGTTAAGTGGTGGTGCCGACGATGATGGTGGCTAGGTTGGCCAGTGGGTGGTGATGAAATAGATTATAAATCTTAAGAAGGAAACACAGAATCCATCAGAAAAGAACAGAACTAAGAAAGAGAGAAGACATACATAAACTCATAAAGTGAGAGGAAGATATGCATCTGAAGAAAAGTGGGCAGAATTGACAAAAAGCTAACCGCTACTCTTTGTAGCGGTTAAGCGAGTTGAACTAAAAAAAAAATTAATCTCGGCCGGCCACGATCACACATGGACGGCTAGATGGGTGGTAGAGAAACAACTATTTCTTCACCAGTAGATGTGGATCGGCTCCCATATATATATATATATATATATATATATATATATATATATATATATATATATTCTACAAGCAAAGCTTGCTTTTATAAAAAATCATATTACTAATTTCGTTTTGCAGGCACATTGCATGTGATACATGACTGCATGTCTAGAATGTTGGTACTTGACATTCTATAATTTTTTTTAACAATACAAAAGAAAAGTTTAAATAGTAAATAACTATTTGTAATGACATGTAAGGACCCGTATGTTTACAATATTTATTTTCTGTTTTCATTTTCATAATTTTCGTATTCTGTACTTTTATCATTTTTACCAAAAAAATTTAGCTACTTTTTTTTACATTGGGTTAAGTTTAGGTGAAAAAAGCTAAACACCTCTGAGATGTTTTCAATTTTTTGTCACTATTTGAGTAATTTTACCCAAAACGAAAACAAAAAATGATAAAAGTACACAAAAAAAAGAACCTCTTTTTATCGTCATCGTAAAAACCAGAAAAGCAAATATAGTAAGAAAACAAACGTACATGTCTTGGTTTCCATAACTTAAATTCATGTTTCCGAATGTGATAATAAACACTTATACGTGATGCTTGATTTTCTTAACAAAATTTATATTGTTAATTTTATTTTTGTACACGTGTCGCATGTACCATGTTGACTCGTTTAGTAATAAAACCTTGATTATTTTTCATTTATATCAAAATTTAAAGGATAGAACATATTGTTCACATAAAATTCATTTGCATAGCCCTATAATTATTTTAGTCTATTCTCTCCACTATTTTTCTCTGACCAACCTCACCTGTTTCTCCCTCGTTCCCTCAAATGTGATCGCCTTTGCGTCCTGCCAATCTAACAAGCTTGTTGCCCCCATATGCCCGCGACCACCACCATCCTCTCCATAACTGCCATAAGTCGTTAAAACAACAGCACAACCATGATCAACACACCCGCTTTTCCCTTATGACTAACCATTTTTTTTCTACTCTTTTTTGTTTTGATTTTTGTAAATATACGAGAAAATTTACCTTAGTTATATCAAATTGGGGTTTTTGTAAATCGATGTCTGAAATATAATCATGGAACAATTTGAGATATCAGATTTGTGTACTAACATTTGGGGTGATGGTGGTCGATTAAGTTGTTAGGACATAAGGGTTCAAAACTGTGGTGGGTTGGTGGTTAGGAGATAGGGTTGCTACTGCAGACTCCCTAAAATGGGGTTAAGGCGTTAGTGATGGATTAAGTAGGAAAAAAAGGAGGAGGAAGGTGGGTGTAGTGGTCGGTATGGTGGTGGTCGCGAAGGAGTGGTGTAGGTTTGGTGCAGGACGAGGAGCTCCATAATCTGTAGCGGACGGGTAAGATGGGGTGTAGGGTTACAAGGCTTTCTATGTGATGGTGTGGCGGTCACATGAGCTTTGACCATGATAAAATGGTTGCCACATAAAGTTTTATTGGAAATTGACGAATTTTCCCTTCAAAATCAGTATAGATATCTAACAAATTCAAGCCTTTTTCTCTCAATGGGTGTTTGAGGCACAAAAATGGAAGTCCAGAAGGCAGTGTAAAAAATAAAAAAAAGGAAAAAACTTTGGGTGTTTAAGGCACACGATTCCAACCATGTGGTTTTATGCGCAATTAGTACTGAGTTTTTCAAAGCATTTTCACACTTTACAAAACAAGGAATATGTTAGTAGTTTGTAGCTGCGAACGAGAGCTTGAAAAAACATCATAAAGCGTTTAATATATTCATTCGAATTAATGCATTTTAACGATTCAATGTCTATGGTCGCGTCACTCTTAGTTTTTTAATTTTATCCACAATTCATCAATTGGCCGTACTTCTAATTATTGAAACTCTCCCTTGGAATTATAAATATTGTGAACACTAAGCCACATTAGTTTAAAAATTCAGTTCTGAAAAAAGTTTTATTTTCGAGAGCCATCGTCCCGCTCTAAAAGTTTTATAAATATTGTGAACACTAAGCCACATTAGGTTAACAAGAGAAAGATGAAGTGGTGCGTCTTGGATGAGTCGGGTCTACGATTTCGGAGGGAGTTTCGCGCGCTTGGGGTTGAACTTCTCTTTTATTTTTTTTAGCACAATCCACAATGTACACCATGCTATCTCGATCACCGTGGTTGTGTTTAATTTTTTTTTTCTAGTATAGCACTAATATTAAAGTAAAGACAACTCGCCTAACACAATTTAACAAAGAGGATAGGGGAGTAATGCTTGTGGGTATTCAAAAAGATATAACATTTTTTTTTTTTGGGACCACTGGAAATTTTTGCCAAAAATGGAACTTAGCTTGTCACAGAACACACCTTCTCTCTCAAACAACACTATCGCCTCTTTATCCCTCAGAACAAAATCCCAACTGCAAGGAATTTTCAATTCAGTATTCCAAAGGATCGAGCTCCCGAAAATGGGTTCGGCAGTGGCCAGGTTATACAAGATAGCCCTTGCTAGGGTTAGGGTTCCACCACAATCAGCAACGAAGAGAAGATAAAGTTAAAAGATGAAAAAAAAAAAACAAAGTAAGATTCAAAACAT